>JAPMAG010000911.1:1128-13571 GCA_036584685.1 Rhyacophila sp. Rhy_31_5 | reverse complement strand
GTCATCTTGCACTTCAAGTTTGTGTTAATGTGATTTTGACTAAAAATCATTAAAATACATTTTTTGTGCATAGTGTAAAATTTGTTCTTTGAGGGTTACTCCCTTTTACCTAAACACGGTCGATATACTGAAGGTTATACATATAGATAGACAAAGCAATACAAGGATTTTTTGTACACCACAAGCACTTAGTGTGAAACAATAGTTTTAATTAAAATTGTAAGTGACACATAACTCAAAATTACATTTATGTTAACAGCCTTTTGTGATATTTAAATAGCCTAATTCAATAAACCGATAGTGCCTTTTAACACTGAATATTTGATTGATTCTATTAATTTCAGTACAAATTTTCATGTTTTTTTATTGTACTAACTATAAAAATTCCACATAAAGTGGAAAATTGGGTAAATTACTATTTCCACACCAAATTAAAGTACAAGGATGTCAATCTTTTATGAGAATTATTATTTGCTTAGTCAATTGGATCCATTGCACTGTATCTAAAGAAAAATATGACACCCTTCTAAAATCATGTAATCCAGTGCCAGGATTCAAAGTTTTTACATAAACTGCATACACTTTTAGGTGAATGAAGTAAGATTCCACAATTATTGTTCAATAATGTTATTCAAATTTAATTATCAAGATTCACCAGATGATAAATGAATGTTGTACTCAGAACCAGTAGCGTAGCTGTCTCATAGCGAACTCATGCAAAGCATGAAGGCCCTTAATCCGTCTACACTCAATATCCAATTTCAAGTACGATTAGTAAAAAATGCAAATATTTTGGAAGTGTTTGAAACTCGGAGAAAAATACCCAGAGGTTTTCTCAGAAGAATACAATCTCCAGTTCATTCTAGGGTTTGGGGCTTACGAAAATTTTGCGTGCGGGCCGAAAATTTCTAGCTACACCATTGCTTAGAACACATTTACATCTGATTTTAGTAAGACTTTATATACAATAGATACAATTTTATAATATGGCCCATAGAAAATACATTTCGATTTCCTGGAGATTATTTTGACATCCAAAACTTGAATCAGTATTGTTGTTTCGATTATACCAGAAAACATTTTGCACGTTAGGAAACACTATGGCATTAGGCTTTGATTGAATTGAAAAACAATAAAATAATAGCACATGTGTAATTTGACAAGCAAACAAGCTATATATTTTAAAATTATTTTGTTCAAACACAAAAAGCTATATATTTTAAAATTATTTTGTTCAAACACAAAAAACAATTATTATTTTCCTATTAGGTTATTTTAGGTTCACAGATATTACCTGAATAATCTAAAGGACTCTAAGTCTACTGTGAATATTAGTTTAATAAATTCGTTTATTTCAAAACTAAAATAATATCATTAGGAAACGTGTTTATTTCTCTATTGTTTCAATGAGTATATTATTAAATAAATTATAATGTAAATTCGTTGTCAAACAATAATAACTATGCCATAAATAAACTTCTAAATATATAACAGGTTCATTGAGCCCTACATTTTCAAGGTTGGTGAAGTTGAGTTCATTTATATAAGGCAATAGACGCAATGAGTAAAAATATGTATCGGGAAAATGTATGTGTATATTTACAGTAGACACCACAGTTATTTCTTATAGTATTGAGATTTGAGGCATGTTAACTGATTTTACAAGAATTAGCCATTAATTAAAAGAGAATGCGGGAGAATAGCAGCTTTGGATCGAAACATAAAAATAAAAAAAAAATCATTCACAAGTATTTTATCTTTGTATAATATTTTTAGTACAACCCTTGACTTACAACATGCAATTGATTGTCTAAGTGAAAATGTCATAGATTCATCAGCGTCATATTCCAGTATTTGGTCTCACGGCACGTTTTGTATTTTATCTGTTAGTATGAGAATGTTATTTTCTTACCTTTTCAAGATTAATCAACAGAGTCTGGCCATCTTGAATAACCCAAGTGGATTCTTCAACTTTGATGTCAGCACAGAGAATACCATCAATGATAGGTGGCTGGTTGCGGATCCCGGCTGTCAGGTGTTTTTTAGTGATGACAACATTCACGTCGCGAGGTCTTAACACTACTTTTAGCGGAACACGAATCTGAAATATTGAAAGAGAATAACATTAATTATTTTTTAATAATATTCGATACTCTATTTTAATTATTAAAGTATCCTCTTCATTTAGATCCCCATAATACGCAACTGTTATATCATACTTTGCTAAATTCTGAAATTTTGCTATATAAAATTAAGAGAAAAAAAATGTACAAAAAGGTAGAAAAATTGTCCTTCTATATAATATTAGTGTTTAAAAACAAAACGTTCGTTATATTGAATTTCCGATACTTGACAATTCCTTATAATATGATATAAAGTGTGTTTATTTCATTGATGATGGCAAAATTAGAAAATTAATCACTTGTATGATTGAATTGTCACTGGTAAATGTCGATAAAATCTAAACACAGAGATACTACTTTGAAAACTGCAGACATTTGTAAAAAAAAACATTTATGAAATTATAGCATTTCTTCGAAAAAATCATATAAACCAAATGAAATTAGGTTTAGAGAACAGGGGGGTTGGTATTTTTCAAAGCCGCCAAAATGTGGAAAATGAAAAGTAAAAATCGCCATAGCTTAAAAACGCATCAATAAATCGGACATTACAAAAAATAACTTGATTGTATAGTAAATGTACACAACTTCTTACAAGTAGCATTTTTTTTTAATTGAAACCATTAAATTTCAAATTAAGAGCTTTGACATTTAACTTTTTACTATTTTTTTTATATATTTTTTAATGTTAATAATAAGAAGTTTCTATAAACACTGCCTTCATTTTTACTCATGTGTGATCTCATTTCGAAATGAAACTTGTGTAAGTATTATATATTAAGTATTTATTTGTATGGGTCATGCGATGTTTTAAGGATAATAAAGCATTTTTGAATTATACAAGAAATTGGAATGGCCTTGAATATTTTTTTAAATAAATCGATCCATAGTAACCATAATACATGATATTATATAATAATACTAACATATTATCAGAACACTTTATTTCATAGTTATATAGACAATCATGGCGATCAAACATGGATCGATTTATCAAGTGGAGCTGCCCACCGAAAAATTAATATAGGTGTATAATAAAAAAAATGTAATAGACTACCTCATGCGAAATTAATTTTAACATATATTTATTCATGTAGACTGAGTGGCAACAGCCAAAGTACCTGACCAGGTGTCGACCGCCTAAATAATGTAATATTTATTATATGAAACATTTTTTATACTGAAATTGAATACTCCTAACATTCAAAGAAAGCAGAAATTTCATATTACCTACAGAATTCATGGAAATACTGATGATAATAAAACAATATGGATGGCAAATTGCATATCTGGTGTTATATTCAATAGTGTGTGGACTTATTTTTACAAAGAGTAATAATAAAAAAAAATGCTTAATTTATTTTAAACACAAAGTAAAACAGTTCTCTATCCTCGAATATTTATGGTGACGTATTGTGTGTGTGTGTGTATGTTTTTATGGAGAAAAATAGTAACTTTTTGAAAGTGGTACAAAAAAGATGCAAGCATTTTAATCTGAATGCACATAATATAGACAGGAGCCAGAATTTTTTACGCCACCGTGTATGTGCCAGGAAAAAAATAAATCAAAAGAGAGATATTTTGTATCATAAAACCGAAAACGGATACATTTGTCACCCAGATTTCTTATGTTAAAATAGCTAAAAATACGAAATTATTCAATCTATCTTTAAACATTTAACTACAAAACTAAATCATTTAACAAGGAAAATTTATTATTAAATCTTACGTCATAACATGAACATATTTTAAGTCACAGTAAAAAGCTACTATGTACAATACTCTTAATATATATTCAATGATTATGATTACATGAGATATATGTGTATCTAAATGCAATGATGTAGAATAAAAAGTTGAAAATAATACATTTTCCAGTGTATTGATTGATTACTGACGGCAGATTGTTTTTGAAAGTAACAAGTAATAAAAGCCTACGTGTCCATTAATGAAAGACCAAAGGGCCTGGTTGTCAAACAATGGCTTAGAGTGAAACTGCCGAGAATTTAGTTGTCGAGTTGTTTGATCATATATTAATAAATATATTAAAAAAAAAAAGCCGTTGAACTCAGAGGACTGGGAACCAGTTGCGCTATTTAAGTTTGTGTGGTAACTAAATATGACTTTGGTCAAGTTAATTGTTTTTACTGAATAATTAAATGATACACACGCACAGCGATAATCAATTACTGGAGGTGTTTATATATGAAATATTTACACATACGTGTAGTAAATAACAGAATATATACATTTTAGTAAATCATTATACGACGTACGGAAAATCAAAGGAATTAATTAAATGCGCAACATAAATTTATTTATTTTATATTTTTCAAGATTAATATTCATTTCAAACAGTACAATTTTAATTGTCAGTTATATAGAATATGTAATTTAAATGATGTCGGTGCCTAATATCAACGTACGTATTCATAAACATCAGTGAGAAACAGAAACGTAAGAACTAAATACAAAACCTTATATTGAAATAATAAGACAGTTTTAAGGTGATTCCACACACACATATTGATTTTCAAGATCGCTTTCTTGAACATTTTAAGGAGTACATTAATTTTGGAACTATGTATAAAAATAACGTTATTGTTTCAATATATGCGGGTTCCCTCCAAGAATAAATTGATAACAGAGAAAATTAAGTATAAATAATATCTCGCACATATTCCTACCGTTTTGGGTATCATGGCATAATATTCATTTAGCAACTTGGCCGAGTTAAATTGAAACAATTGCATTTAATAAATTACATACGAATACGTATATATCGGGGTACTGTAAAGATCATTTCAAGTTATAGGTAAGGGGTCGTTCATAAACCACGTAACGCTCTTAGGGGGGAGGGAGGGGTCATCACCAACGTCTACACAGCGTTACGAAGGGGGAGGGTGAGCCAAGTTTGATTGTTACGTAACACTTTTCCCTCTCAGAAGTGGCTAAAGGTGGATTGTTGTCACTTTTCTTTGAATTTAATGATAACTCAATTTAGATTATAATAATTCAATATGAATCATTAATTCTAAAATATTTATTTTTAATATTTTTATCGTGACAAAATATTACTATATTATTTTATTTTTGATGGCTCATTAATTGAAAAAATAATATGTGAAATGTTTAAAATGATTAGCTACATCGTTTTTCTATTTATTGAATAAAAAACAAATCTTTTCCAATATTTTATCAATCACTTACCGAAATGAACTTACCAAAGTGATTAATAAAAGTATTTTTTAAATTTGAAATCTTGTAAATTGCATCCCTATTTAATGTGGAAAGTTACGTAACTTTTGAGAGGAGGGAGGGGGGGGTCAAACTGAATGTCTACATAGTATTACATGGAGGGGTGGAGGGTAAAAAACATAAGAAAAAACGTTACGTGGTTTATGGACGACCCCTTAGTTGGGTTCTGCCATAATACTTTCCTGTACAGAAGAGATTAATAAGGAAGTTTACTTAATATATAAGTGTTTTTGTTACTTCAGGGGGACGGGTACCGACGTGGAAATGATGGTTTCTCCACGACCCGCAGTGTGAAGAAAGTCTACCTCTGAGAAACGAGTGGGGCTGAGGCGATGGGGGAGCCGATGCCAATGCCGATGCCTGTCAACCACCACGCCCATAACCACCACAACCATACGCATCGCTCTAACAGCCAACACCATCATACATTGGGTATTTAACATGACTGTTCTATTACCATTTCATATGAATGAAATGTCATATAAAATCAACATAATATATTTCGAACTCACTCCCATTTACAGCCATAAACTTAATAAAATGTTTGTGCAAATTGCAGTATCGCAGCGTAGTAGTGGTTCCGGGTCGTGTTCGGCAAGTGGCGGGGGAAGCAGCCCGAGCCCCTCCCCGCCTTCCAGCAGCCCCTCTCCGCCGCCCTCCCACGATCTCAGGCCCCACACTCCTCCTCCACCCGCCTGCAGCTACATCTACCGGTCGTAGACTTGCACTACAGCCCAAAATGCTTCTGCAAGGCCTAATCAAAGTGTCGCGTCATCAACGGATCCCATCTTGGCCTTTCGAGGTGGATCCGCTGTGTTGAGTGTGTGAATTTCGATGGTTGTCTATGTTGAACGATAGCTCGAGTGTGAATTTTCAATATACACGTGCGCTTGATTAATAAACAGCCAAAAAGTTAAGCAGTATTGACTGAACACGCACTAAAAAGGTGTCAAGTTTGTTTGCGAAATGAAATATTGGTCAAGAAATAATTTGGTATTGGTTTAATATGATATTATTGGTCGAATAATGACAAAGAAATGACAATGTCATCATTTGGTACTGGATATAATTAATCAATTATATATATGCATCGTTTATCGATTACACTTATTGCAGTATAAAATTTGGTACAGTCAAATGCTTTTTATCGCCATTTTAGTGAACCTACTAAGAGAAAAATAGATTGTAGAAGCTAGACTTTAGAGAGAAATATGTTAAAACTGAAAAATAATTGCAAATTGCAGTTTGGGCGGTTTATTTTTTGACCTGAATCGATAATAAATGAGATAATGCTGGGCCGAAGTATTGTTGTCAATTTTAATGGTGATCCGTTTCGATAGACAAAACGAAAATTTCTTTAACAAGAAATCGTTCCGTATTGTTACAGTTTGGAAAATGCTGCGGGGATTTTTTAATTGGCTAAGACTGATTCACGAAAATGACAATTGCAACGTATTAACATTAGTTAAGAATGTTAAATGAACTCTTCATTAGTTCGTCGGGAAATAATAGGCTAAGTATAATATATGCATAACAAAATTGTCATTTAAAAATAAGAACCTGAAATTGGTATGAGTAAATTGTTTTGTTTTTGACATTCTTGCATCTGTCAATTTGTCATGAAACAAAAGAGTTTGTTTAAATTTGGAACAGTTTTGTGTTTCGTATTGTGATTAAGAGTGGTGTGGATACTTGATCCGTAAAGGGTTCAGTTTTATTTTTTTAAATTATTTTCGCTTGTTAGCCGTACAAAGTTTTTGTAATGGACCAGAAGAAATTGATTATTATATTATGTATTCGAAAGAGATGGTTTATACAGTATTAGGCACTTGTTGTAATATATTTCTTATCCTTAATACCCTACAGAATTACAAAAAATAAATAAACTAATTAATTATGTAATCAAAAGGGAAAATATAAATCATACAAAGCAATGTAAAATATTAATTACTTACAATTATTTTTTCTTTACAGTTTTTTTTTTTTTTGATTATGTTTATAATAAACTAAATTTTAAATGTCTTCCCTTTCGATTATCAAATTCTTTCATTTCCAAACACTTGATCAATCATTTTTTCAATAAATAAAAAGTATTACTTAGTATATTTACATTACATGACTTGCTTAATTCCTGAAATTTTGTTTTTTTGTAACCTAAATAATAGATTTTTTTCGAAAAATAGAGATTTTTAATGCCAAAAATAATTTAACATTTAAGTCATGAATTACGGAAACCTACAATAATTGAATATTCAATTCTTCATAATTATAACTATAATTGTAAACTAAGTGTATTATATAAAAAAATGAGTTGTATATACAATTAGAGAAGAAATTACAATAATCATTATCGTTGTGATAATACAACAAATGAATAATGACTTTTTTAAAACTACATGGCAAATATATTGTGGAAATTTCCGTAATCTGAAGTATTGAGAATATGTTCTTGAATATATAATGATTGTATATATTATTTATTCAAATGACTTCCTGTCATTCTTTTAAATTCCACTGATATCTTTGATATTTCTGTTTTGAAGTGTGAAATGAAATAATTGACTATTGTTCGATTTTCACGTCACAAACATGTTTATTTGGAATCAAATCAAACGGCAATATTGTGGATTATTTTCTTTCACTAGCTTTGTAAAATTCACTTTTATACATTCAATTATTGTAAATACTGTAAAATGTCTCTCAGTATCGCTGTCCTGCGGATCCGGTTTTGTTTTATTTACCGACAAATACCGTGTCCATTTTTAAGGTTATATTGTATTATGGAAATATGTCATTACGATTTATAGCGTGTAAGGTTTGATGTTTAGTCTTTCTTAGAAAATATTAGATACGTATTTGTAAATGACTTAGAACCACATATATTCAAACTATCCACTTAAACGTGTAAGTGAAATACTTTTAATAATAATAATTATGTTAGGATACTTATTCGAAATCCGTAAATATTATATATTTATTCATATATGACAAATATAATTCTTACAAGAAACATAGTTATAACTCTGATATTCAGTCATTAAAAGTGCTTCTTATGAGTGTGTTAGATTTTTAGAAGAGATTTCATATGACCTTTAGCAAAATATTATCAATGACAATTTTCTTAGTAGATTTTAAAAAAGTTGTATAGATATGAACTGTTTTAACAATTATCCTTTTTTACACTTGAACGATTTAATCTTGTAAATGAAATCTATTTTTTATTTCGCATATTTTACGATGCATTATAAATATCTACGTTCACCCATTTTGTCAAAACTGTACAATAGTTCTATGTTAAAGGTATGAAATGTTGAATTTGTAACGTTTTACAAAAGATTACCGTTAAACTCTGTGATTTACTCATGTTTTTTTTTCTCGCTTGCACATGTGGCCCACAGACCTTTGAATCATTTATATCACAATTCGTCACTCAATATGGTCTCTTAATATTAAAAAAAAAAAAAAACACATAAAATTACATTCTGGTAAAAAATCCTGACTGGTTCTTATTTAAAAGTCAGTATTAAGAAATAGCATCAAATCTTAAAAAAAATGTGAAGCTAAACTTACAACATTTACAATTAGTTTGTAAACTTCAGTGTCCTATATCGGTATTGATTTAAAAAGATACTGACATCTCTTTAAAATTTGAGTAAATTTTCAATATTGTAACAATCAAAACCGTTGTAATACATTTTTATATATTTATGTAATGACAAAATGGGGTATTAAGCAAAAGTGTTATATCGTGAGTCAAAAGACGAATATTATTTTTTTATCAATCGAATAGATTAACAATTTACAAAAATGGTTTCTCAATTCGTAATTGGCATTTCGATATCCGGACTTCTCTAAAGTTATTTCTTCTTTGAATACAAATCGAAGGTCTTTCAAGTGTTAGAAATAATTTGAAACTATTGTTATTTACTTGAAATTAAAACATGGTAAAAAAATATTTATAAATAAATGAAGTCAATTGTATTTGTAAAAAACAAAAATATTTTTGAGTGTTGATGATGAATGTCATATAACGGACTCTTTAAATATGGCAAATAAGTTTCTTCATTATTATATTTAAATTATCCTGAATAACGTGACATTATGATTTTGCTTGCGGTATTTACATATACGATGATTACAAGATGTCAGAATTACCAGCTTTTATATTGTAGCAAAAAAAATTTGATACGGTTTTGGACTTGTCCAGAAAAATGCATTCACTGTTTTACATTCTCGTGTCAGAATACAAAATCGTCTATGATAAAATACATTCTGTCACCGTCTTCTGTCTTGATCTGCAACACGTAGAATATTTTTGCAGGACCACCGCAGAATAATAAATACTTCAATTAAAATCATTTTGTCTACCGATGATATTCTCCTGCATAACTCTGTCACTAAGCATAATAAATACATGTATTGTATAAGATGAAACTTTTCTGTTTGCTGTATTCTTTTTTTTACTTTTCAAAGAAACTAATATAAAAAAGACTGATCGAAGAATGTATTAGTATTGAACAGAAATATTGTCTTGTTTTATTGTCAAAAATGGCTGCATCCATAGCGTTTAGTGTCACTAATAGTATCTATTTCATGTTCAACCATGATTATTCTCTTTTGTTACTTGAAAATAAGTTTTACCAAATAATTTTATGTGCAATTTTCGATTTGCGAATATAGATTTACGTAATTAGCCCATTAAAAAATCTTTTGATTATTTGATTGAAGAATTTTAGCATTGTAAACATTAATTAAACATTACAAATCGGAACTTCTCTGAAATTCATTTTGTATTTTCTTATTGAAATGTAATCCAGTCATAATAAACACATTTTTTTAATAATCACTGATGCTGAAAAATAGAGTTTTTAATTTGAAGTTACAATTTCCAAGCATAATAATTGAATAATGTATTTAATTGTATCGGAGTGTTGTAGCACTCAGATGACATTTGTATTTGCTATGTCATCTGTCACTTTTTAAATGTCAAATTACTGAAGTAAACCACAATAAATATCTGAACCTAGATTTAAATGACCCAGGACATGCCCAGTTTTTCTGTTGTGATTTTGGTAATTTAGAATTGTAAATGGTTTTATTTTTATTTATTTATTACTGATTATATTTTTTTGTACATACTCGAATATAATGTACATTTTATGAAATTGTTTCCTCACTCGGGTCTTTACCAAAGATTTTTAATTTTGTTAGACTTTACAATTTTTTTTAGCTGTATTTATATACCTTTGAAGTGAACAAAATTAATGTAACCTTCACTTCAAATAATTATTATCGTATGTAACATAAGAGATATTTATATTTTTGAAATCATTTAAGCGTATTTAGACATATTATGTAAAGTATGTTCTCCAATTCTTCAGGAAAATAGTCTATCACCATCGGAAGCCATCTTAAATATAGTCAAATTGACAGAAATAATAGAGTACGTTTTACAAATATTGTAATAAACACTTCATAGTTATTCTAGTTTTGTGCTTTTCAAGCTGCAAGAAACTGCGCATACCCGTGGCTTTATATTTATTCCTTATTATACATTACCTTTTAATTACATAGTATTGAGAATATTGATAGAATTCTGAAGGACATTTTAGAGGAGATATTATAATTGTCTCTTCTTTACATACCATTTCAATGTTACAAGATTGTATGTTACTGAAGAACGTATTTGCATTGTTAAATAGAAAGATGTAACATGGATTTCAAAGGTTTTTACAGTCCCGGTAGTGTCACAAAAGACATAGCGAAAGAAATGTAACCCGCAATCCTTTAATATTGAAGCGATAACGTGACATTTTGTTAATACATTTAGATTACATAGTTCTAAGTGTTTTATACTTATATTTAAAAAATTGCATAATACAAAGCATGACTAGAAAATGTGTATATAGAAATTTAAGATTACTCATAGTTTTACCGCTGTTTCTATTTCATCTTTACTGACTACTAACGCTTTTAAAAAAAATCATATTTTATATAAAATCGACCATTATGACGAACATACGTCGCGCATATTCTACGCAATTCAAACTTATAAACGTTTCGTTTCATATCAACAATTTTTGTTACATTCCCATCGCATCATAGATTGCATTCCATTGCCACAAAATATTCAAATAATATTTCAACCGTAATCACCACAAATCTTCATATTATACCGTCAACTTGACCTGTCCAGGAGTATGGACACACATATGCGTCCACTCAAAATTCACTCTGAAGAAGCGTAGACGTATATGTATGTCAGGCAACAAGCAATATAGTACTCATATATATATATATATATATTATTTATGCATCAAATAAACATTATACATCTATATATAGCGTACATTTAATAAAATTCAAAATTCGAAGCTAGGTAAATGAAAAAAATTTCACCCAATCGTGCGCAACCAAAAACTCACTCCTGGAGAGGTTAAAAAAACACTATTTTAAATCAATTGTACTTAAAATTTGTGAAAACCTTATTATGCTGCAGGAAAATGTCACACAAAATACATACATATATGAAATATGTAATAATGCAGTAACTAAAATATAAAAACTACTTTCTGTCGTATAAACCATGAAGCCTTCCAAAAAATATGATTTCTTGGAATCTTCACTAGACAGTCATCGAACAATACATCGTGAATTTTATAAATTGTCTCTTCAATTGTGACTGCTTTCGGTCATCTAGGGCATTTTGCATCATTTGGGTCAATGAGCAACAGTTTTCTTCAGTTTGTTGTTTTCTTGTTGGATTGGGGAATTATCATCAAAATTGTACTTTGCCAGGACATCTTTTTCGTTGACACAAAAAACATAAATTTAACAAGATAATTCGATTTCACAGAACTAACTTTGTAATTAGCAATGATAAAATGAAACTTGTAATTTGGGTGGCATCTCTTATTGAAGTCACTGACTCCCAATATAAAAGCTTGTAAGATGATTTTTGCAATTTGATGACACAAAAATCTTGTTTTCTTGATCAACTAATTAGACACAATAAAAAATACCCTTACGAAAAAGTTTGCGATAGTCCGTCACATTATTCATTTG
>JAPMAG010000908.1:0-13576 GCA_036584685.1 Rhyacophila sp. Rhy_31_5 | reverse complement strand
TGGAAACATAACATTTAATGTTGTATCTCTGGATTAGGGATATAACATAAATTGGTGTCAGAAATAGGGGCATAACAGTACATTAAATAAATACAAACGTCAAAAAGCATTAGAAAAGTTGTTAGCGATATTTGAAAGCAAACAGCCACTTGTAAAAAGAGTTTTTTTTTCAGTTTTTCTTTGGGAGTTATCGCCTGTCTCATGCAGGTATCTTGTTTCATTAAAAATTGTGTAACCATTTCTAAAAGTTTATCAAAACATGCATCTTTCATACGATAGTAATTTGCGTAGTCGTCTTCCCCTTTAGACTGTGTTTTATTCAATAAATTTAAATGAGAGGCAACCAAGACTTCTTTTCAGCATATCCGCCCCGAAACGAAGCCAATGGATCCTCACAATGTGACGATTGTTTCGACAGTTTATTTTTTATGAGTAATAATTGTCAATTATTAACTCAACCATTTCGAGTTCGTGTCCTGGCTACAATACAAACGATCGTGTTTAAGTAAAAGTGAGTAATCCTCACAGAATAAATTTTACAGGAGGCACAAAAAACGTGTTCTATTGATTTTTAGTCAAAGTCACATTAACACAAACTTGAAGTGCACGATAACCAATAAATTAATGTTTCATTTTCCTGGTCTGATAATTAAGAAAGTTGTTTAAGAAAAATCATTAAAATTTGTTTTTAAAATTTTTTCTCTTCCATATAAACTTAGTATATAATGCTGAATTCCGATAATATTTCAGCATTTTTACCCTAATTCCTTTTGACAGAACGTGTATTTAGTTGTGTTCATTGTGATTCTCAAATAAAAGCACTTTTCAAACAACTGAGGGTTACGCCCTTTCACCTAACCAGGGTTGATTTGAAAAATATTGTAACCAGCCCGGGCTTGAACCCGAAGTCCCCGCTTGATAAGCGTGCACGCTACCGACTAGACTAATGGGAACGACCAAGACTTCACCCAACGTTTTTTTTTCACACGTTTTTTGAAGCGAGTACTATAACCATTACAACACAAGGTTTCTTTATATCAAGATTAATTTTAACAAATATTGTAATAATATAACATTCAGATATTTATACAACTGACTCATCGGCCGATAGCTTGTATGGTCAGGTTGATTTAGTTGTTGGTACAACCAACGTTCCCCCTAATTGTTTCACTGTGTGTGTGGCCCATCAACTTATATGCGCAAGAAAAAAAACAGATGCGAGTGCGCAAATATGCATATTCATGCATAGATAAAATTAAGTAGTCAATATAGTACCACGAAATCATAAATTATATAATTCATGAAGTCTTTATTCAAAATGCATAACATAATATGAATAATTATATAGTGTTTCCATCTTCCGCACACATTTAAAAGAAGGGAGTCGAAAAACCCATCATAAAATATATATATTAATTGAGCAAAACAAAATTATGGTTACAAGTTCCTTTCTTTGAGATGTGTGCGAAAGATGAAAAAACGTGTGCGGACAATTTTTAATAAGTATGCAGCCGCACACGCGCACACCTTAGAGAGAACGTTGGTCTTGAGATCAAAAAATGTTATAAAATTAAGCCGCTTTAGAACCAAATAGAATAAAATGTTTATTTCCGTTCATTAAACAAAGATATAAGAATGTAAAATTATTACGCATATTCCATAAATGATATACGAGTAGTTCCAAGAGCTTTTAATTCAAAGCACTGGTACATATTGTTGAGTACACTTTAAAATTGTTTACCCTCGATAAGTTTGCAGACAACTTTCAGATTCGATTTCTAATTTGGACAAATAGTTATACAAACAATGAAGAAGTGTTCAACCAACATGGACAGTAATTAAGTTAGCCAACTCGAGATATCCGGAGAATACCTTTATTTAGGTCAAGTGGTGTCAATGAATGGGATATCCAGTGGGAGATAATAAAAAGAACATTTTTACGACCAAGTAATATTACCAGGAATTTTACAATGCTTCAGCATCGATTTATATGTAAAATATGATTTTTATTTTGCACGTCAACCGCAGTTGGATGGATTTCAATCCTAGATAGAAATTAGAAACACAAACACAAATGGATTTAAAAACATCAAATATGGTTATTCTTTATCACCATATATTACAACACGTTTTTGCTTTTACATCAAAAGAAAATTGCGGATATCATCGTATATCACGGCAATCTACAACACGGTTTCATGCTTACACGTTTATGAAAATGTGGAAACTTTCTTTTACTTATAAAATAAGGTGACCTGTATTTAGATTCACGGCACGGATATCAATGAGGTATGTTGCTATGGCAAGAAAACAAATGTTTCACAAAACGTATCTTCACATTCTGCATATTATGCTGTTGCTCAGAAAAATCGGTTAATATTTAATATTGATCTCAAATACACAACCGTTGTGGAAGCCGGACGAGATGCAACCATCAGTTCAGATTTAGGAATGCAAAGATATATCGAATGGCAGAAAACGTTAAGTCGAAAAAGAATGTCTTGAGAAAATTGATTTTGAAAGATTGAGTCTCTTTCAGATTTTATATGTTAGGAAAATTGGGACTATAAGTCTTGTTGGCTTTTTTTTTCAGTTAGAATATACCTCAAAACACTTAATCTGATCAGCCAAATAATCCTTAGTCGGTTTAATATATTTTGCCAAAAATACACCAAACTGCATTATTAGATCAAAACGGCCATATTTCTACTTAACGTCTTTTGCTAGTATATTGACGATATATGACAACTGGCTGTTCACCTAGTCTGTTTCTCATCATTAGCAAGAGGTGTTCTGTGCACACGGTTTGCTGACAGTTTAATCAGCCGAGTCTAGCTGAGAATCTGCGCAAACTCGCTTTTTTATTAAACTTTACTTACCTTCATTGAATATGATGCAACTATTAACCTATGCCATCTTAACTCCAATAATAACGTATCACCCCAATCAATATTATTCACCGAAAAGAATAGCAAAAGCTTCTACCAGTGATTGCATAATTATATTAAATATTTATATGTAAGGCGTGTAATCATGTAACTAACTACAGTGGAAATTGGCTAAGACGAAACTGGTGGGGGAAGGGGGAATCATTTTTCGTGTTAAAAATGTAAACAAAACTTCACTAATATAATTGATGTATTAAGTACAATGTCAGCAAAATATAAACCAGTAGTTTAACACACACCACATTGGACACAGGGTTATCCAATAAAAATACGTACGTAACGGAAAAAAGTACAACATGTCGATTGCTCGTTGTGTAAAAATATGAAACCCTTCTCCGCAAGTATTTTGCAAGGGTTTGAAGATCGCCTACCCCAACTTACAAGAGATAGTCGTTCAAAACGTTTCTACTAGCTTAACAAGAATCTAAATATTTAAAGGATGTTTGGTTGATGGTTTACTTGTTAATGGCTCTGTAGCTGCTTACCATTTGTAGGACATCACAAATATTGAAGCTTATCTTGAGCATTTTCAATATCTTTTCGAATATTGCAATATTAAAAGGCTCTTCATTATTCATCGGTGCGAAGAAGACTTGAGAGCGGATCGCTTATTTGAACTCCTTACGAGTTTAAATATAGCCTTATGCTAAGGAGGCTTCAAAAGATTTTATTTTTAGTTATTAAGAAGGATTTTGTTTTATACTAGGTTTCTAGGAAAATGATTTATTTATTTTTGAAAATATCAAACACGGAGAAAATACAAACTCATTTTTTCCAGATGTTTCATCCCTTAATGAATTTTAACAAAATTTAAGTTTTTCCTTTTTTCCTACAAGTGAATTCAAACGACACAGTTATAAAACAGCTAGCATTTTTGTTTAATGGCTGTATCAATATTTTTTTACGATTTGATCTATTCTTTAAAAAGACAAAGCCAATATCGTACATTCGTCAATTTCAATGAGAAATTTTTGACTTGATGTGTAAAAGTAATTGAAATATTAAAAACGAAAATATTTGTCTTATAACTATTTATATTTTAATATTTCTTCAAATTTCCGTGACAAAATAAGCAAATCGTGGACGTTCCGTCACCATACGCCCGTGACGGACGATGAACCACCAATCCTACCTTTGATTGATTTTTCATGTCATCAAAAGTCTATTCGGATCCAAAATTCTGTCGAAGAAAAGCAAGTTCTGGGTTTATAATGTGACAGAAAAACCTACACTTCTGTATGGATGTGAAACTTGGAGCCTATAGTGAACGTCTGGAGGGCAAGGAAACGAGAAATGGGCGGATCATGTTGCAAAGTACGATGAATCTAGAACTCTCAAGAAGGTGTTTGAAGGAACTCCAGTAGGCACTCGACCCGTTGGCTGCTCCAGAATGAGATGGGCGGATAACATAACCAAAGACAGGAAATTGTTGAGTGTTTACGACTGGAGAGAGAGAGAGCTATAGACATAGACGCCTGGAGGAAAGTTGAGCAGTCGGCTATGAACCTGAATGGATGGTAGCACCAATTTATTATTAGTTTATTTTTATACGTAGGTGCTTGATATATTTAATTTGATTGAAAATTGTAATACTTAATATTTAACGTTAAAGCATTAAATATGAAATTAATGTTGTTAGGTGTAGTAGATTTAAACTCTCAAAATAAGACGTGAAAAAACTCTAGTCAAGGAAGAGATCCGCAGTTAATATCAACGGAGATATACGCACATGGCGGACGATGTATATGCCGCCTATTCCTATTAAAAATCAGGCATCTTCGACTTGTGTATCATGTATGAAATTACTTGTTTTTTTTTTGTTATTAATTCAATACTGTATTTTGGCGCCCAGAATATACCAAATATTAAACATTATGGCGTCAAAGAGTTGATCAACGTTTTTAGTTGTGAAGAAACTCTAATAATGGAAGAGATGGGCTTTAATATCAACAGAGATGTGTTAAATTTGCGTGAATATACTTATGCTTGGAGGATAGTTGCGCAGTATCCACGGACCTGAATAGAGTGAGTGTTATTATCATATTTCGATATTTGCCGAACTTAATGAAAATACGTTTAAAATTACATTCACAATACATATGCAGAAAACAAAATAATTTTAAATGTAATGATAATCCTACAATAACTTTTCGATATATAAAGCGTCTATTACAAAAAGCGATACAAGCACATCTTGTCGAAATTGAGAAAAAATACGTTGGTATTCTACGCACAATTTTTTTACACTATGTGGGAAAAATTTATGTTCCAAAACACAATCAATATAAACTTATGAAAAAAATTAAAAGTGAAATGTTCGTGCATTGGAATAATACAAATCTGGTTGATACCGCGTGCATTTAATATTTATTTAAATTTAAAATTTATGAGCAAATAAATGCCATTATTTTTTTATAATTTAAACATAAAATACGATGAAAATAAAGAATCTTAACATAAAAAAAAATTGAAATTGAAATATAAAACATTGTTTACCGAAAATATTGATACGTCTTATATCGCTTTTTGTAACTAGACGCTTCATATGTAATAAATAATATTAAATTTATGTAGGTAACGAATTATGAAAATCACACTCATTGTAATTTGTCCAGTATTGGCCAAATACGGATTTTTTTATTATTCTGCATAGATTACAATTATTGTTTAATTATAATGGCCATTAGCCATACTTCACAATAATACAACGCCTCAAGTGTTGCCGTCGCAAGGATCAGGCTATGAAAAATTGACCTGTCACTTCAAAACCTTTCCATTCTCTCGTCGACTTTAATGGACAAATATAATTGAAAAATATTTCCCATTAAAAATCTCATAAAGCTGAGTGCCTTGTTGTTGCAGAAAGATTAAATTTGTACAGGAATTGCTCGTTTTCATCATTATTATTACGTATTGTTTGACGTTGTGTGTGTATTTTTTCTAATTAGCAACATTCATTTTTCCGCCATATTGAAACGGCGCCATTTCCAATTTGATTAATGTGGTCGGCGTTTAAGAAATGTTCAAAACGGCCAGTAATGTTTTTAAGGCGCGGAATGAAATTGTGTTCATAATTTGAAAGTTTGACAGTTCAGTACTAATTAGAAAATATTTATGTTGTTTCAATTAAATTTAGTTATATTTGAACTTTTCTTGAATAAATATCAATTATATATATGTACAAATAAGAGATTTAAAAATTAAATATATCATCATCAAAATAATTAAGCAGAGTTAATGTCAAATACAAAATTTATTAACACTATTATTGTATGGCGATCCGATCTACTCGTATTCATATCCAGAGCCGATTGCACTACCACCATCTCGGCCATAGTTTTTGGCTTTCATACGTATTATCTACCGTAATATTGTCCCCTCATGGGTGAGTGGATAGTGGTACCCGACTCACGAGCTTGCGGTCACGAGTTCGAGGCCCGTGCTAGTCGCAAATTTTACAAATGTTTATCAATTTGTATTGTAGCCAGGACACAAGCTCGAACATTTGAAAAGATTTGCAACTAGCATGGGCCTTGAACACGTGACCCATGCTTGCTAGGCGTACGCGCTATCCAGTAGCAAAGGGTTTCCCAAACTTTTTCTCCAATGGAAAACTTTGCATACCTGGAAATTTTAATGGAACACAGGAGAGATTGATCATCGTTCGCCTTTCAATGTGATGTGGAAGATTTTCAAATGTGTTAGCAGAGTATAAAATCTTGCCGAATTGTCGCGGAACGCCTATTCAAGTTCAACGGAACACTGGTGTTGAGCGGATCATAGTTTGGGAAACCCTGCACTAGCCTAACAAAGGCAACAATAATACAATTACTCCTGAGTTATGATTATCTTTACTTATTTTGCAAAAATATCACGCGTAATTGTTCCGATTTATATACAACTGCATTTACATAAAAAGCCGAATTATATAGCACGAAGTTCAGCCATGTATATAAATATAATATGTTTGTTTATAGACCGCAAAATCTTATCCTACTTTATTAACGGGCCGCGAATGATGATTTAATACAAATATGTAAATAAAAACGAAATAATTTAAAAAATAGCGATGTTCACAGAGTTTAAAAGTATGTACCAAGTTCATAAGATAACATTTTCTTGTACTGAGCAAGGAAAGGCCAATATTTCAATCCAATTACTATAAAAGTCGCTGAAGAAAAAACCGACCCTAATATTTCAAAAGGGATATATATGTAAATGCAAAGTTATGAAAATCTGGAAAGATAAACTTTTTTACCATGGGCGACGATTTATTATGAGATTGACAAGTACCTTTGCGATGAATAAAGTGAAAATTTAAATGCTTTTAATGATTAAAATCGTATAAATGAGAAATCGAAAAACTTTTCCTATCATTTTTAATGATTTTAAATTACGATAGTAATTAATTTATTGATAACTTCAATTTTTCTTTATCCTTCTTCTCCGTTCGCCAGCTCAATCAATCAACCGGATAATTGTAACCTTCGCTAAGAAATGCCATTAAGCAAGTAATAACGATTTTTACTGCAGAAGTTTCTCTATTTGTTTCCGTAGTAAAACTTTACTGTCACATCTTGAAGGACCCACCACTACTCACAACCGCGATTATGCGTGGTCGCCCGCCCGTTCCTTCCCGAAAGTAAAGTTTTTTATTTCCCACATTTTGATTTTAAATCTGCCCGTAGCGCAGTCTCACGGGACGGTATCACTATGCGCAGTGTGATTAAAAAAAGAATTTAGTAAAAGAAAGAATGAGTATTGCCACATCTGTATATGTCAAGTGCATAGCGAAGTGGTTTCCATAAATCCTAACTTTTTCGATTTTCAAAAACTCGTGGCGTCGTACGGAGAACGGCAAGGTCACTTATAGCGAGCTTTACTTAAGGTCGTCCATAAATTACGTAACGTTTTTTCTTACTTATTTTTACCCTCCCCTCTCCTTGTAACACCATGTAGACATTCAGGTTGACCACCCCTCCGCCCTCTGAAAAGTTACGTAACTTCCCACATTAACCAATTAAGTGCCAGAAGCGAGTTAATTGGCACAACCTAAATCGTAGTTTGATAGAGAAATTGAGATATTTTGGATGATTTTAAATATAAAAGTGTAGAGATATGATTATACAATAATATGGTCATTAAAAACAAAATGATGATGAAAAAAATCAATATATTTTTAATAGAAATATTTAGGTTATATCTTTGATTAAAAAATCACAGCTTACGGGGTTGTGACATTATGTCTGGCACAGAAAAGGATATATAGGAATGAACTTTATTATCACCTCCGATCCTCTTTTGGGAGAGAAAAGAGTTACGTAAATGAATCCACCCTCTCCCTATAACGCCATGTAGACGTTAGTGGTCACCCCTTCCTTCCCCTCAAGAGCGTAACGTGATTTATGGACCCCTTTATAAGAATGCAATTATTAGTAGTTAATATTGTCGGTATACTGGTTGAAGGAATTGAAAAAAATACTGTTTTGAGAAAAATATTTTTTAACATTTGAGTCGCTTACGTATATTTAACGATAATATCGACCGTGTTTAAGCAAACGGGATTAGCCCCCACAGAAAAAAATTACAGAAAGCACAAAAATGATTTTAATGATTTTTAGTCAAAGTCACATTAACATAAACTTGAAGTACATGATAACCAATACATTGGTGTTTTATTTTCGTGGTTTTATAATAAAAAAAAGTTATTAAAAGGAAAATTATTAAAATTGACTTTTAATGCGTTTTTTCTTTCCTTACAAACATAAGTAAATTGTTGTTTTTTCAAAATCTAATGCTGAATTTCGATATTTTTGGATTAATTCCTTTTGACAGAATGTTGTACATTGGGACCCTCAATTAAAAGCGCTTTTCAAAAAACTGAGGGTTAAGCCCTTTGACATATATAGGGTCGATATATTTGTGAGTTACAGTTGGTAATTATCAGCTCAATATAATAGAATTATATTATGGTTAAGACATGTTTTTTCCCTAATCTTAACCGACGAATTTGTAAGTGTATGTTACATATTGCAATATTTTTTTCACTTCTTCATAAAACTCATATCATCATTAATATATACAATGGGAAGTATAGTTATAAGCCAAGAATGTTGGCACATATCAAAATTGTCTTCCGGTTAGTATGGCTTATATTTTTATTTTCGTGACCTGTCACGCTATCATATGCATACGCGTAAATAATATATATTATTAGTAAATACTTGTATATTTGATCGAATTTTTTAGCTAAAATATGCGGCAGTGTTTCCTTCATTATGTCAAAAAGAGTCGAATCAAACAATAAACCATATTTAAAAATTAGCCGCGTAAAATAAATTATTTTCAGAGAAGCTTAAAATATTGAAAGGAATAAATGTTGCCATAAATAAAAAAGGTATAATCGTGTGACACAAAAAGAGCTACAAGAAAAATATTGGAAAAATATAATCGCATTATTATTCATAAAAATGTTGTTTTTAGTTTAATATGTTTAAAAAAGGTGCATTAATTAATTGAGTGAGTACTATTGCCGCCTTTTCTTTTAAGCGGGAAACCAGTGGCGTAATTACAAATTTTAGGCCCTCTTGAAAAAATTACTAACTGATGAACCCAATTTTAATCTTAAGAAGAAAGAAGTTAAGACTCGTTGGTAAGTCACCAGAGCTTCTTACTGAAGATCCGATGTACGCGGATTCAAATCCCGTAGCTATCAAATAAAATTGTTAACTTAATTAGTTGGGGTAATAATCCACAATTAAAACATTCATTTAATTCTTTTTGTTTGTTCAAATTTTAAAGGTAGGATTGCGGGGACGTGTTTGAATCTATGTACTTTAAAATTTAAACTTATTGAATGGAATAATAAATGCATCTATTCACTTTGAGTAAAAAAAAACTGCTGTGAAGGTATATGAGTTAGCGACCAACGTTGCAAACGTCAGTGAAACGTTTAGTCTACGAGAGCACCATGGTATTATGATTAGAATTCAAGTGCGAAAGGTATGACGTGATTATCACGAGCAGAACATTGTTTACAAGCATTGACACTTCGATTAAACATGTATAACATTATAAGGATATTTTTAACAATTTTCACATTTGACCGGATATTTTGTGCGTTATGTCTGAAGTCCGTTATATCAAGGTTCTACTGAACAATTATACTAAAAGAATTAATTTAAATAATAAATGAAATTAGAAATTTAATTTTTAATATTATATTATATTTTCCTAAATATTAATAAAAAAACTATTAATTTATCTTGACTACGTTCAGATACACAAAAATAGTTTGGGATAATTAACGCTGAGCTTTGGGAAAGTCGGCTATTTTAATCAAAGTATGTACTAAGATCATGCATAAATTTTCAAAATGACATTAACCACGAAGCAAGCAGAATAATTATACTGATAAACAAATGCTGTCAAAGATTCCACTTTAGATCAAAAAACCCTCTCAAATGAATTTTTCATCGTACTTTTGCTTATATACAGTTTGGAGTGGTGGACCGTATGACAAAGAAAGATGAAAGAAAACTACAAAATATTAAACGTGAGTAATTAAAATGAGTGGGGAATTAAATTAGGCGAAGTTCTTGTAAAATTTATTATTCATAGTGATTAGTGAGAAGGAACCGATAGATTCAGGAGTCCTAGTCAAAAAATGACGGCATGTTATAGAATATAAAGATATTTTGTATTTTAAGATAACAAATTTTTCAACACAATTTTTAGTATTTTTTCCAATGATTAAGGCTAGAAGCAACAAACGTATGCATTATTTTAGCTACATATATCGTAATTATCATTTTTGATATGGCGTTGGACATGATCCATTCGGGTCCAAAACTGCAAGAAAAACTATTCTGTTTTTTGCTTTTACATTCAACATTTCTGTATCTCTCGTGATGAAATCGGTCTATTTTGTACATTTGCATACCACTTCAGAGTAAATTAAAATATTTTGTGCAGTCTAGATTCGACGCACGAAATAAGTCTCGGTATATCTGAAATTATTTGAAAGAAGAAACCGTTGCTTGAGAAGTTCGGCGTTGATGTTACTATGATATTCACCGTTTCTTTAATTAGTCCAAGTTTTTTTTGCAGTATCTTACTGTCGAATAGCTGTGTGGCGTTTTTTTGTAAATGATCCCCCGATATAGGCAAATAGTAGATCACAGAAACTCTAGTATTCGATAGTTTTAATAAAGGAAATTAAAATACAATATATCCGTAAGTTCAGATTTATGATGAAAAGGAACAATACGTGGTTTAAGACAAGATGAAGATTTTGTATATATATATATACGTATATGAAGGAGGAAAAGGAGAAGGAAAGAGAGCGCTGACTCTTTAATTCTCTCTCTATACGCAACGCTGTGCCAAGAGAGAGAGAGAATAGAAACTTTATTTTTCACTTTTGGGCCCACACAGGAAGAGAGCAACTTAGTTCTCTTTCTCCGGCCTAAGAAAGTAGCTCTTTTTTTCTCAGGGCTTTTAAAGAGAAGAAGAAGGTGAACGCATATTTTGGTATATCGTATGAATTTTCTAACATCAGAGTTTGCCTGTATCTAAGCCTATTTCTTAGTTTTGTTATTTAAATAAATTAACTTTTTAAATTTTATGAAACTGGCGCTCTATATGTATTTAAAAGTGCATGCACATGACTCTTGTAGTTAGTATTTATTAACAAAAATATACTTTAATATAGATGTTAAATGTACAAACAATATAATAAATCTTTTCAACAGTACGCAGATCACATTTTTATGACTGTTTCGTTGTTTACTCGGGGTAATATTATACGTTCAACGTACCAACTCATAAAGTATAAAGTTAGGACTACACATGATATGATATAATTTCTGACAAAATTCAAGGATAAATATGTATATTACATTCATTTTGATTCGATGATTTATCTAATATTGGGATTTCAATGAATGAATTATATTCAAATCTCTGACCTACATTACAAATTCACGACCTCGGTAATAAATCATCGAATATACAAACTAATAAAAAACGTAAATAATTATGTTATTACCTCTCCATACCAACGGTCCATATAAAGGCGTGTTTACACTTGCGCCGCAATATCTATAAGAAGTTATTACTCAGTCGTTAGTTAATCATGTTTACACAATATGTAATATAATATTAAATTAATTTAATAAAATTAAGTTTGGAAAACCCTTAACTAAAAATAGTCAAGTACAGTGGTAAGTCAGTAGATGGCACATTCCCTTACGAATCAATTGCGCCCCTAGCTGGTAAAAATTACACATGTTCCAAACTGGCATGTTAGTCATCCTCGTAGGTGAGTGGATAGTGGAGGGTCATGGGTTCGAGGCCCGTGCTGGTCGCAAGTTTTACAAATGTGAATTCATTTGTATTGTAGTCAGAACACGAGCCCGAAACGATTGAGCTAATAAATGTCGATTATTACTTGTAAAAAAACTGTCAAAATAATCTTCACATAGTGGAGATACATATGATTTGTTTCAAATCGGACATGGTTTCAAAAAATATTAAAATGTATTTGATATCAAGACATGTACCCATTGGGTTGAGCTAAAAATTGGAAATAATTACTCGTAAAAAATCTCAAGTGTATCTATCGTTCAGATGTTAAAAATTATATGCTTTGTATGAATAATAACTCAGTTTTTATACAATTCAATTCATGACAAACGACACCGATCTGAAAAAAGTATTTTATGGAAATATAATATATATTATATTTCTGGTCTGGGGTCGACCATAAACCACGTAACGCTCTCGAGGGGGAGGGAGAGGTGACCACAAATATCTACATTGCGTTACAAAGGGGAAGGTGGGGAGGGTGGGGAATTTTCACTGTTACGTAACACTTTTTCCTCTCAGAAAGTAGATAGGAGGTGATTATAAACTGCATTTCTATTTAACTTTTTCTGTGCCAGACATAATGTCACAACCTGGTAAGCTGTGATTTTTAAGCAAAAAAATATAACCAAAATATTTCTTTTAAAATAATATTGAATGTTTCTTTATCATGACTTTGTTTTTAATGACCATATTGACCCTGTTTAGGTAGAAGGGCGTAACCCTTAGTGTTTTGAACAGTGCTTTTATATGAGATTCACAATGTACGCAACTAAATACACGTTATGTCAAAAGGAATTATGTCACAGATGCCGAATTAGTATCGAAATTCAGTTTTAGATTTAAAAAAAAAAGAACGATCTACTAAGTTTGTATGGAAAGGAAAAAAGCATTAAACGTCTATTTGAACGATTTTCCTTTATTAACTTTGTTAATTATTAGATCAAGAAAATAACACCAATTTATTGGTCATCATTCACTCTAATCCACCTTAGCTCTGCTCATATGTAAATGCCCCTTTAAGCGGGTGTCGCATACAGTAACATACTGTTATAATTATATTATAATGATTTCATAGTCATATAATTATTTTTACTCTATATTTACAGATTTCAAATTACCGAATTCACTAATTTTAGGGTTTCCATATTTTTTGCTCATCTACGATTAGCGTAACAATACTGAATTGAAAATCTGACATACTATTACATCAAGGTAATGTACGGGTAAAATGAAATTGATCGAAAGCGGCTTTACAAATA
>JAPMAG010000907.1:0-13577 GCA_036584685.1 Rhyacophila sp. Rhy_31_5 | reverse complement strand
GATAGTGGCGCCATCGGGCGGTGAGGCTAAATACTTATCGGACTACCCTCGTATAAATTATTTACACACCAGAACAATTTTAAATGTCCACATATATACATGATCCTGTGCCATTCCATTTCACTCTGATCAAATTGTATGTATATTCCAAGCCCTGGTGGCAAGTACACATTCTTAAATAACCCGTAGTTCCCAAGCAAGTTTTCTTCTGTTAGCCTACAATGCATAATATAATATAATTGCAGTTAATATAAACTAAGTGCGAATTTTGTCAATTTTTTTGACATGCTTATGGGCGGGCATTCGGATTATGGGTTTTTAATTCTTATTTTGTTTTTGTTAAATAAGCAGTGTCAACATAATTTTGAATGATTCGTTTTGTTCCTTGCTGCATACATACTTCTGGAATCAGAGTTTCTTCATTTTTATACGGCTTCCAAACATTTTTTATTTGAAATAATTATCTCGACTGAGTAAAAAGATATGATTTTTTTTAAAAATCTTTACGCAAATCTGATTACGCGTGTGAAATGTGCAGTATTACGTGTAAGTTTCGGGCGAAAATACCGGTTGCCTGACTGTTAATAGGCTAAAATGTAATAAAACAAATAGCATACTAGAATTGTAACTGGATTAAAGGTATATTTTTATTAAAAGACAGATTCTCTATAACTAATAACAAATCCTTGTTAAAATTAAATATAACTAGTGTATTACAAATGTTTTTTTCTGTCTTCTATATTGTAGTGAAATTGTTTCAATGCAATTAATTGGTTTCAGACAATTGGGACACGTGGGGTGAAGAACACCCACAACCTGATGATGTGCACTGTGAAGATGAAAATTTTAACGTAAGTAATTATAGTATGTGTATTGTTGTAAATCATTTTTTTTTGTATACTACTTTAACCTCTCTAGGAGTAAGTTTTTAAATTACAGATGCACAATTAGGTGAAAGTTTCTTCATTAATCTAGCTTTAAATTTTGTGTAATTTTCACTCAAGTCAGCGGGCCTCAAAATATTATGCGATTAAGTGTTCTAACGCTTAGTGAGACTTGGAATATTCCAATAAATAATATTTAACCTCTCCAGGAGAGAGTTTTTTAATTATGATTGCACAATTGAGTGAAAGTTTTTCATTAATCTGGTTTAAAATTATGAATTTTGTTAAATGTATGCAATATTATTGTCGTATAATGTTTATTTGATGCATACATAATTATATGAGTATTTTATTGCTAGGTGCTTGACGTACATATATGCCTATACTTCTTCAAAGCTAATTTTGAGCGAACGCATGGCGCGTCCATACTCCTGGACAGATTAAAGTTACATGCATATCATTTTAATGTGATTTGTTTTCATTCTAGATGGATTGTGATTACAACCCGAGTACTTCCAAGAAGTCGATAATTCAGGAAACAAAAGATGATCCCCTCGATGGACGGCGGAAACGCAAGAGAAAGAAGAACAAATTAGCCGAAGCGTTAGCTCAGCAAAAGCCAATTTTTGACCCTAGTAAAACTGATAAAACATTCTCTCAATATTTGGATGAATATTATAAACTCGATTGTGAAGATGTCATAGGAGATATGCCCTGCCGATTTAAGTACCGAGAAGTGCCTGCACTAGATTATGGCCTGACCACAGCTGAGGTGAATAATATAAATCTATTATGTTACAGTGAAAATTGGTTAACAGGAAACTGCTCACTGAGATTGTTATATACTTCGCACGCCTCACAAAATGCAGCGTTCACTGAGGCCATAGCTTAATGCATGATTTTAATGAAGTTAGAATTAATTTATTTGTAATAAAATATAAAGTATCACAGTTTGAATATCGCTGTATTATTTCTCTATTGTCCTGTACACTACTAGGTAGATGTGTACTGTATACAGTATTGACCAATGACGGAAGGCCGGGCATCCTGTTTTGATGATCCAGAATGTACAACATGATAATAAAACAAAATCTCTGCTTAAAAACCTAACGAATAACGAATTTTTCCGTTGGTCCCATGAACTTCGTTATACTGAGATTTGACCTGTATATATATTTTTTAATTTGCATTAGATTTTGATGGCCGACGACGATGAGTTGAATCGATGGTATCCGCTGAAGAAGACTTTGCAGTACCGACCCGACCACAAGCAGATTAATGATCAAAGAGTGCTCGAAGCCAAAGCCAGAAATCTCCAGTTGAAAAAGAAAATTTTACCCAGCTTGTTTAAGGAGCAGGAAGAGTAAGTACAGAACGAATTACAGATTATTAAACACTCACAGGCTAACGTATCACATACTGTAATGGAATATGGCAATATCAGACAATTCTGTTAACCCAGGTTTTTAATGGTTTCGTCAAGTATTTCAAAGTAGTCATGGTCTTATGTTTTCTATGCCTCATCATTTATTTTTATATGGCATTTCTGAAATAAACAATGATTATGATTTTCCTAAGTGGACACTGGTCTGTAGGCGTAATTCAAAAATAATTAAATGGAAGAGCAAATTGTCATTTAGGTATATGGTATGTAAGATATGAACAGTGTTTTCTTATTTTGTTATTTAATGGATTGGAATAGGACTGAAACTCATTTTAGAATCCTTGTTTTATTGGGACCGTACTTGTCACCAAATTCTAAAAATATTTTGTGGTTTTACTATTGTGAATATCGTTTCATTTGCCCTGCAAATAGAACCGTTTCGTTCAATACTTCGTCACTGTTTCCACATTTCGCATATACATATTTCTGATTTATGTATCTATTTGATGATGTTATTTGTCTTTTGTAGAGACGACGAGTCAACTCCTGTTCCCTTAACAAATGGAGAAGAAGCTACAGTTTCTAAAAATAAAAGAAAACGAAAGAAGTCGAAGAACGTGCAGCCAACTGAAACTGTAGTCACCGATACTGATGCACCGAAAAAGAAGAAACATAAACATTCAAATGATGTTACCGACTCCTGTGTCAATACGAATGAAAAAAAACATAGCAAGAAAAAACACAGAGAATTTCATAAAAAGAAAATGGATAAAAATACTAGTAATCCGATTGATAATCTTACTGACGAGAGGCTGAAGGCATACGGGCTCAATCCGAAGAAGTATAGAAACTTCATGAAGTTTAAAAAATTCTAATCATGAAGAGTGTTTTTATTCATTATCAGTGATTATTCCATTGTAAAAATGATATGTTTATATTTTAAGGCAAATCTGCAAGAAATATAGATATAAAAGTTGATTCCTGTTATGATAAATTCTGAAGTAACGAAAGTTTCACCATAACAATGTGTTATTTATGGTACTTTTGAGTTCTCTATAACAGGATTAAACGTATGTTATTTTTTTATTATTCTTTTGTTTTTAATTATTTTATTATCTAGTAATATTTTTATGTTTTTCAACTTTTTATCGACTGGGAGTTTCTGGTATCAAACTAGCTCCAAATGGAGGTTTTTTTGTGCAAATTCACCTCAAGCAAGACCTTTGAGACTCTTATGAAAATTTACACGGTTTGTAAACTACATAACCTATTTTAATGATTTCATGTGGGATCACTTCAACATACTTTGGTCATTGGGACGTTCGTCACTCTCTGATATACTCAAAACGTGTACTGGTCACTCACACGTGAAAAATTTGACAATCTATCGGCAAACACTTCTCTCATATAATTATTAATTTGGATGGATTGATTGAAAAAAACTCATTTGGGGAGAATATACATTAACAATTCAAGTACGCGAAAACAAAAAAATACATTTTAACTTATTAAAAAAATTGTAGTCTAGAGAGAAACCTTAACACATATTTTATATTTAATGATGTGTCACAAGTCGATATTTTACAATACAAGAAGTGATGAAGTTATTTTTAGATATCAAAATGAAGTAAGGATCCCTGTGAGCAGATGGCAGTCAACGTAAATAATAAAATTCGAATCACGACCCTATCTATGATACGTAAACAACACGTAGACAGAAAATACAAAAATATTACAGGTCACGCAATTTAAGAACACCTAATCGCTTCAACAAGATATTCACACAAAGATAACTCTAGTACAGAAGTCACCAAAGTTTTTGAGAAATGAACCAGATTGAAATTTTTATAAATATAGGGGGCTAGATGAAAAATATTCTCATTTAAATCCTCTTACAACATTAGTATACATTAAAACTCCCTTCATTATAAACCCACTCCACTATGTAAGTCTTATACCAAATCACAATAATTTAATAGAAAACCGTCGTTGTGTGTATTCACAAGAAAATTATAAAGTTAACGTTTCTTATTTATAATATTTCTAAATAAGTCAGGGGCCAAATAAAAATCTTTGAAGAGCCAGATTCGACCCACGGACTGTAGTTTGGTGACTGCTGCTCTAGTACATAAGAGTGGTCAGCAGAGAACTAGAGGTCGGGACCAGTTCTCTTAGTGCAGTGGCATTATTGAAATTTAAAGATTTAGGAAGGAAAAGTCCCATATTTAGCCAGTGTTACAGAAAATACAAAATACATCGTCACACACAATAGGAGACAAAACATTGATCCAAATTGAATGGAAAATTAGTTTTAATAAATTAAGTAACAAATATTTTCGATATGTGGTAAGATTGTTTGTTTTTTAATACACATATAATATGGTAGGACACAGGGCCTTTCTAAGAAAATGTGAGGCTGGGGTAACTAATATTATAGAGGCCCTCGTCTCGAACAGTATAAAAATATACATATTTTTCTACTTGTCCTAATTTCTTTCTTAGTTTTAAACTTCATTCTGCTTTGCCTTTCTCTATATTTTTATCTAACATATTTAGTTCCCAAATTGAGGTCCCTAATATTACAAGACCCGCGCAGCAGCCCCTCCTGCCCCCCCCCCCCCCTTTAATAGGCCCTGGGAGGACAGCTTCTACTTTATCTATAATATATAACAAAGATTTTTTTCCGATTTACTAAGTTTGCTATAATGAGATTTAACCTGTACTAGGCGTAAAACAGGTTATTTCTGATAATACTTTGGTAAGTGTATATAATTGAAGTTTCTTGAACACATCCTTGTTTGATTAAAGATGAATGAATAGTTCCAAGAAATAGCACCCTATCCCTGTTCAAGAACCTTGTCAATTTGCAATGTTTAACCTTCCTAGGTTAATTTTTAAATTACTGTTGCACAATTGAGTGAAAGTTTTTCTAATTAACCTAGCGTTTAATTTTGAATTTTATTAGATGTATGCAATACTATTGTTCTATAATGTTTATTTGATGCAAAAGTAATATAAACAAGTATTTTATTGCTGGGTGGTGATTAACATATATACGTCTATACTTTTTCAAAGTGAATTTTGCACGGACGCATATACACGTCGATACTCTGAACAGGTTAAAGGTAAATCTGGGATACTTGCACCTTAACAAATATTGCAGTGAAATATAAATTAATTTGCAAACCTAGACTTTTTATAGCTTGAGTTGGATGACATGCTTTTAAAGAATCATTAGTTTTTAGAAAGGCCCCTGGGTATGTATATACTCGTAAGTAAAGACTTTAGTCAAAGATGATTTTTATTATATTATGTTTTAACTGAATCTGATATATCTTCATGATTATTTAATGTTAGATGATTAATTTCAATTTAGTATCATAAAACAATCGTATTTGTCATATTTCTACATACAAACAAACCCAAAACCCCAGTTTTTTCCCAATTTTTTACTGTATTTTACTTAGATTATTTTATTGGTATTTTAATCACTTTCTTGATATCATAATCAATCAAGTCTTTAATCATGTTTTTAAAATAATAATATGGCACAAAGATTATTCATATTTAATTCCTTTAGTGATAACAAAACAACTCTGCATAGACATTTTAAGATATGTGGTATTACTGAAATCATTTTTAGAAGTTTTCACTTTATTTTTCATAACTACGAGTATGCACAAGTATTCATTTAGCCACGATTTTCTCGGCTTACGTCATTTCACCTTTACAACTGAAAAAAATGCATTATTCCAACATAATACATAATACATAAATCAAAATCTTCTTTTTTTACACCCACGAACCACAAAGAATTGCGTATTTTATTTATTAGTTTCTAAATAACGTTCTTCATAGGGTCGTCTTAAGGTAATATTTTTAAAAATGGGGCTACTAATTTAAACCTTTTATAAATTCCCTATTATCGAAAATCTCAGACCCTTTAAAGTTTTACGGTTGTGGGAAATATAATTAAAACAAAGCATAGGAATCGCGGTTCTGAGAAACATGCAAATGGCCGTGACTCCATATGAACTGGAGTTCATGTGGAGTCATGGCAAAAGTTTTTGCTAGTTCATCAATAATTTTGTAAAGTTTATCGATTTATAATATATATTAAAAACATATTTGTGATATTTTCTTCAAATGCTAATACAAGTATTATTTAATATGGTGGAATTTTAAACATTATCATATTTACATTTTGAGGTCGTCCATAAACCGTGTAAGGCTCTTGAGGGGAAGGGAGGGGTGGCCACCAACGTCTATATAGCATTACAAGGGTGAGTTTAATTTTTATTGTTATGTAATACCTTTCCCTCCCAAAAAGTGGAATTATAAATTGCATTCCTATTTAACCTTTTCTGTGCCAGACATAATGTCACAACATATATACATGTGAACCTTAAATATTGAATCTGTCTTTATCATGACATTGTTTTTAATGATCATTTTATAATCATATCTCTGCACTTTTGTGTTTAAAATCAACCAAATTTGTCTACCATACTAGGTACTCTTTTTTAACACTTAATTGGTTCATGTGGAATGTTACATAACTTTTGTGAAGAGGGGGGATCAAGTTGAATGTCTACATGATGTTACGTGGAGGGGGAGGGTAAAAAAAGGAAGAAAAAACGATACGTGGATTATGGAATGAACAATTAATCACTAATATTTTTTATTTTTAAGAAAAAAATGACAGAGAATCGATATTGTAATGCTAAGAAATGTGTACATTAATAATATCTTACTATAGTTTCGCGTAAAATGAGACTTCCCGTAATCTATGAATTCTATGTAAATCTCATATTCTATTGTTTTTCGATGTTACAATGGCACATAACTGATATGTATTCAAATAAAACTAACGGAATATGTTCAATATCTCGCAACATATTTGAAATTTGTATTTCTCGGAGTTATAAGAGTTTAATTTCCTGCTCAATATTTTTTTTGTCTCTAAAACTAAACGTTTGCGTAGTTCACAGTAGATGCATAATAGTACATTAGAGGTTGTCCACAAACAACGTAACGTTTTTCTTGTCTTTTTACCCTCCCTCACCTCTATGTAACATCATACAGACATTCAGCTTGACCCCCTTCCCACCCTCCTCTCAACGGTTACGTAACTTTCTATATTAAATAGGAATGAAATTTATGAGATTTCAATTAAAAAAGTGTTACGTAACAATAAAAAAATGACCCCCCCCTTGAAACGCCATGTAGACGTTAGTTGTCACCTCTCCCTCCCCCTCAAGAGCGTTGCGTGGTTTATGGACGACCTCAAAGTGTAAATATGATAATGTTTAAATTTCCACCATTTTAAATAATACTTGTATTATCGTTTGAAGATAATAGCACAAATATGTCAATATGAGAGCGTTGTTACATGGCTTATGGACGATCCTTACGCACATATGCAAAAGGTTACTTCAGTAAACCAGCCATCATTTTTTGTAGTTGGAAAAATATCATTCACATGTCACATCAAATTCCTTAAGTATCAAAATATAAGACATGTACTCGTACATGTTTCAATACTTTCGAGTATTTTATATGGAATTTGAACGTGCAACGTGCGGATTTAAAATTAATTCCACATCTATTACAAAACTTCACCGCGCGAAATAAATTGAACGAATATTTTATAATCATGCAGTAGTCTATAAACTACGTAACGCTCTTGAAGGGCAGGGGGGTGACCAAAATGTCTACATGGCGTTACAAAAGGGAGGGTGGGTTAATTTTCATTGTTACGTAACATTTTTTCATTTAAAATGTAATCAATTCCATTCATTTTTTAATGTGGAAAGATACGTCACCTCTGAGATGAAGAAGGGGAGGGATCAAACTGAATGTCTACATGGTGTAATATGAGAGCGAAGGATAAAAAACGTTACGTGCTTTATGGACGACCCCCATGCGAATAATGTATAAAAAGTTCAATACGAAATCTTCATACATTTTATGAGATTGAAATTATAAGACAACATACAGTTTAATAATTAATAAATTACAAGTGAAGAAAAGCTTTTGTATAATTTAGCGTTCTTACCTCGTAATCACGTACAAATAACAATACAAATATTTTTTTTTAAATATCCAATGAAGTTAATATACATAATTATATATACATGTTCTCCTTAACCGGGTTTTGTCAAGGATTTATGAATACATATATGCATATGAAATTTATGTAATATAAAAATGTTTGTTTAAAGAAATAAACAACATATTATACTAAAATAATGTACATAAACATTTTTGTATGTTACACGACGAAAATAGTATTATTTGGAAAAGTGGTGTTGCATATCATTGTCTTAATTTATTTTTTATTTAAAATATAATAAATATATTCGCAGTGTCTTAGCGTAAAGAACAAGCCAGCGTTTTTCAAACTGGTTTCGCTAAACATATCGACCCTGTTTAGGTGAAAGGGGCGTAACCCTCAGTTTTTTGAAAAGAGCTTTTATTTAAGAATCACAATGTTCACAACTAAATACACGTTCTGTCAAAAGGAATTGAGCCAAAAATGCCGAATTATAATCGAAACTTAGCTTTAGATTTGGAAAAAAGAACGATCAACTAAGCTTGTATAGAAAGAAGAAAAGCATAAAACGTAATTTTTTATTATTTTCTTCAAGAACTTACTTAATTATCAGATCAGGAAAATGAAATATGTACCAATTTATTGGTACATCAAGTGTTTGTTAATGTGACTTTGTCTAAAAATCATTAAAACATGTTTTTTGCGCCTCCGGTAAAATTTGTTTTGTGATGGTTACTCCCTTTCACCTAAACACGGTCGATATGAAGACCTTTTCAGATTGAAGTGATTTACTTATAAAAAGTACTCGACACGTCATTTTGAAGGTTAGTTAAGTGATTCCATGTAAGATTTATTTTGAATACATTTATCCTTTTAGCATCGTAACCGATTCTGTAAAACACGTTTGTATTATCGTGTTTTTTTTACCTCTTGCCTCTCTATATATCGACACCTACTACGTAAAGTATTGTAACTTTAAAATGGCATTCTTTATTTATATTTTTTTAAAAAATCATCTGTATTACGTAGTATTTATGACCATTTAGAAAATTTCAAAATCCTTATTAAATTTATTGCGATTTGGAAGCATCGGGTATTATTGTAGCTTAATATACACCAGGCTTTTGTCTCTTTTAACCATTCTCCTGTAAAATTCCGATTTTGAAGTTATATTACTTTACGTAGAAGATGTGGATAAAGACGCGGATATAAACAAAAAAAAAACAATTAATAGTCTTTATTTTATTAAGTTGTTATCAAAACTAAGCTACAAAAACTAAAAATTAACCATTTATTTATGATTTTTGCTTGCTGTAAATATTTTGTGTATTTGTCAATGTTAGAATAAAATCACTATATAATATACAACTATTTTTTTGTCATAAAATCCTTACCAAGATTATGGTTCCTAAGAAATTGAAGACTTCTGCCAAAGCTAACAGTACTGTATATTTAGACATTTTTGTCATTTTTTGGCGAAATATGTTTTGCATTTATATTCAAACAAAGTCTTATTATTGTAGGTAGAAACAGTGCACCGAGAGCGAGTGCACATAATTACATATAATAATAATCTGACTGCTGAAAAGTGTTTGTTTCTTGATCATCCAAAAGGTTTGGTCAACAACAGCCAAAAACATTCCAGTAATTGTGAATTTTCTGTTTCCCAGAATTAATAAGTAAAAAAACATGTAGGTACATACACCAAAATGATTTAAAAGTGCAAACCATTCCAAAACAGACGTATTTAAAAAATAAATTCCTCGGCAATTTGTTTATTTGGATCTTGCCAGGGTTGCGTTGTTAATATGTAAAGAAGCAGCTCCTCCAATCTTAGAGCAATTAATTGGTTCACAGTGTCCCGTAGAAGGGGGATATTTATTACTCTTATTAAATTATTAAATATTAAATATGTAAGATAACATTACAATTATTAATATCAAGAGGTAAATTCTACGATTGATAACGAAATAATCTTTTCGCTCAAATTCCATGAATCAAACATTACAAATAATTTATCTTAGATAATAATTAGGAATATAAAATGTTTGTCTTTCTTGAACTGAGAAAGTTATAGCCAGCCCAAGTCGAATTTGTCAAGGAGCTCGTGCGAGCTTATACCGAGACCCGCCCAGTTCATCCCTGAAAGCGATGACAAATATTTTGTGAGCATTGTTTAACAAGACGCATAATATGAAAACATTGTCTTCTGTATTTTCTTTAGAAGCTGAAATGCAAACGTGCTTCTAAAAGCATATTAATAATTAAAATAAGATATCTTGACTTTTAAAAAACATTTAAAAATCGCTGGGTAGCTTTCTTCGGGAACCTGAAGAAATACTATCTATTCCGAAAATATTTGATGTCTAATTTTCACCATTTGATACGAACAGCAACATAACCAAGGATTTCGATTTATTATTATTAATTTGATGCCTTTAAAACAAGTCTTTTTTTCTATTTCAGTCAATTCTTTTTGAGAAAAAACAAGATTAAGCAATCGTACAAAGTATATTTCACGTTTTGTGAAATATACTTTCACGTTGTATTTCCGCAACAAAAAAATGAAAGAAATATTTTTTTACAATTTATTTTTGGAAGGATTTTACTTATTTTAGATGTAAATATTTTAGTTCATCATCTTTTTTTGTATAAAAAATGCTTTAATTGATTTTTTTCTAGGAGACTACAACTACTTTTCTTAAACTTTCGATTAAGAACTAGTCATTTTTACAAGTCATTGAATAAGTGAAACTGAACGAGTAACCAGTTTTTACTTATATCGGTATATTAACTATTATTTGTTAAAAATTAAAACTTTAATATTCAAAGCATGCCTTGATTTAAAATAGGAAATATTTTTAAGACATCTCTCTCCTTATATTTTATATGATCATTTCCTTGGTGGTTATTATATTGTTTTCTTGCCGATAAAAGAAGGTGTATTACTTATGATAATGGTGTAGTTCTACGGCCCATTCGGATTCATGACTGACAGCAGAACTACCAAATTCTACAGCTCCAACTCTTCCCCTCCGTTTATTTACGCTTTACTTGCATCACTCCTGATGATCTTTTTTGGATGCGACCGAAAAGCGAATACTTATCAGAGTTCGTTCGAATACATTTAAGTAGTATTTTATTCATCGCACTTAGTGCATCAGCGTGGATCACTCAATTGAGTCTCATTGCTTTCTAGATTTTAACTTTGTTAGGGGTAAATTATTTGAGGATGATAACATTACTACAAAAGAGAAATCTCAGTTTTATTTACACGAAATGTTAGGTTAGGTTCGGTTACTTACAATAAATACACGTTAGATTTCGCGTGTAAACTATATTATGAGCAGGACCAAATTAAGACCCTTAAATGCCCTGAGTACTGACTAATTTTGGTGTCCCCCTCTTCAAAATTTTTATAACTATAATCTGCGAGATGTACATTATGTTGCAGGGTAACCATGATGACTCAAGAGAGAATGCTTTATAAACAGAACATATGCATTTTTCATAAAATTTTTGAAAATGTCCATTAATTTAATTAGTTTAGTTATTTGAATGGAAAATTCGGCTATGAAAAATATATCTGACACCCCCTCTTTTTCATTGATCCCTAAGCACGTGCTTACTTTGCTTAATGGTTAATCCAGCACTAATTATGAGTATAATGACTAATATATTAATAACACACAGAACCGGTTTGTTTTTAATGGTCAGAAGGGCCAGGCCGGCCCTACATGTGTTTGTGCAATTAGTCAAAGAATTATAATTTATAAAAAAAATTATTTCTTATAACTATATTTTTTTAAAGTGTTTCCAACACTTGAAAGAATGCTGTAGCATTATGTATGGCGATATAGTATTTTTTGGTAGAAGCATGATTTCACGCTCGTAGAACTTCTAATTTTCGCTTGCAAAAAACTGAACAAAGTGAATTTTGACATTCTCATTTGAGCTAAATGATTTGCTGTCTAACGAGTTCTGTAATGCTCAAAACAAGTAATATAATATATGTACCAGATTTGGCGAATGTGGTGGGTGCGGTAGGACTCACCATTGAGTGTCCTATTTTATAATGTACTTCTGTATTTTATTCTGTTACAGTACATTTATTGAGATATTATTTTTAGCTACATTTCGTTTCATAGTTATTGTAATATTGTACGAATGTTGATAAATGAAAATTGTTAAATCTATACGCTACTTGAAAGATGTCGTGGGTTTGATTAAACTTATTGATAAATCACCTTATTTAATATGAAAATAGCTATTTTAGTATTTCTTCATTATTTTTGTCATGGTCTCAAAGCAGTGATTCTTAACCGGGGCGCCAGCGCTCCATTGTGGGGGTTTTAGAGGTATGGCGGGGCGTTTATAATTTTATAGTATTCAGAAGGCAATGCGGGAGTTCGAGTGGGCGTTGTGTAGATATAGAAAAATAAGGTACACTCAATTGGTGCATACGCTGCAAACATCACAACTGTAAATAATACGTACACGATACCTTGTTGCGTCTGACAGTTAGCGCCGCGTCACATGAAAGAGAGAGACAACATGTGCGCATGAGCATATATTATTTTTTCTATGTTGTGGCGTTATGGCGTGCAAAACGATTTTGTTGCGAAGTACGCATAGTCATCCCTGTAAGTTCGTTGAGACGGATGACGAATGATATTGAAACATTTACTTTTTTATTGAAATAATAATATAATGTTAATATGACATAAAAGCTAAAATTAATCTCGTGATTTATCTGTATTTCTCACATATTTTTATTTGTAGTAGGAAGTCCATTGCAATAAATACATAGGTACATCGAGAAAAGTGAAAATTTTATATTTCGTTTTTGTGTGGGAGGGGGGGACTGAATAATTTTACTGTGGTAAAGGAGGCGATTCTTTCAATACGGTTAAGAAACACTGGTCTAAACTTTTAATCGAGTTTGTTATTATTTTTTTGTTAAAACTGTGCCTTCATCTTGTTTATAATATTAAAAACTTATTACGTTTTTATTATGTCACCATATGAACAATACATTATCATGTTTGTTGTAGTTTGGAAACAAAATGTTTTTAGATACTCGCGCTACCTGTTGTTATTGTCATCACCACTGGTGATATGTATAGGGTTTTCTAATAAGAGGTGTTATTTTGTATAGCACCCTGTTTTGGTAGCTGTCACTTTTGAAGCTATTATTTCTTGACATTTTACAAGTAGAAACTACGCCATTACTAAAAATGGAACGATACACGCT
>JAPMAG010000906.1:859-13578 GCA_036584685.1 Rhyacophila sp. Rhy_31_5 | reverse complement strand
TAAAATATAATATCACATAAAGCTTAGAAAATAGGAAAGAAGAAAAGTTATTGTAAAACAATTTGTGGACATTGTGATGTCTCACAGCTTTGTAGTCTCGTGTTACATGGGTATGATTATAGCCGTAGTTATGAAATATAATATTTAAAAAAATATTATTTTTTAATAAAATTACTATTTCAAACTATGTTGTTTAATATTAGATAATAAATTATCGTTTCATTTGTTAAAAAATAGCGGTTTTGTGTTACGGCCTAATGGGTTTAATAAAAATACTGTAGTGTGCTCAGAAATATTAATGCGACACTCATAATATTTTTATTTTATGATAGTAAAATTGTACAATGTTAGGTATGTAGTTTGAAAAAATTATAATTGCAAAATCGAATAATGCGGTCGACTGATTCACCTGACAGTTTTAAATCTGCCAAAAAATAGGAGATGCTTATCGAAATCGCAGCTTATAATCGTATATTGAAAACAATGTTTGAATATGGAGCTAATAAAATCCTGAAAGTTTACATTTTTAATTAAAATTCAATGGTTTTATAGATAAATGGCTTTTAATAGAATGTACAGTTTAAATGAAAACCAAATCTGTATTGAAAAATATTTCGTATAGCTTCCATGTTACCTCAATAAAAAATGCACTAAAATGCCTAATACTCTACTTTACCGAATGAAATGCCATATATTATGTAGCATTTATGTATAAAATAACTGCTAAGATATGACAATACAATGACACCGTCGCTCTAAACCATTAAATTGTTGTTAAAACTTCTGATTCCGTTTATTAATAATTTAGAAACTATAAATTCACATTATGCATATTAATAGAAAATATGTATACGACTTCGTAATCTTATTTAATATATACTATATAAAACAAACTTTAATAATTTTACTTAGTACAATATATTATTGTCGATATACTGGCGAAAGCGTTAAGTCGAAAAATTACTGTTTTGACCTAATAATGCAGTTTGGTAAATTTTCGCATGCTCCATTGTCTTGTAAAACAAGCTTAGTCATATTCCTTGTACCTTTTCTGTAATATTAAAATGTTACTATCTATTAAGTTGACTTTGAATATTTTATTACCGACAAAATATATTATTCCGACTAAGGATTATTTGGTTGATCAGATTAAGTGTTTCTAGGTATATTCTAATTCTGAAAAAAAAACGTTCACCTTACAGTTCCAGTTAGCCTAACAAATTATCGTTAAATATATTCGTATATAAGATACTCAAACTTAAAGAATCAATTTGCTCAAAACAGTCTTAGTGACATAACGCCTTCCGCCAGTATTCTGACGATATTTAAAGTGGAAATTCTCACGTTATTTGTAGTATAATTTTATATACTTTTTTCCAAAAAATATGTATTATTAATTTTCAAAATAAACGTTTTATTGTTTTATTACCTGTAACATATTTGTGTGTTAGAATACGAGTATTTCACTTTTTTTGGCATGTCTAATGAATATATGGCCTCACATGTCCAGTTAAATATATATATATGTATTTAAATGGTATTTTTGCTCTTCTACCAAAAGTTTGTGACACCGGCTGTCCGAGCTAATAAATTAAAATACGTAATTATATCAAATCCTTTTAGTACGTAACTACCAGTACTCGAAAGCAACCGAAACATCTAATCGTAACAGTCCAATCGCACTATATTCCCGTCGGAGGAGCCGCCGGCGATAAGATCGTGAAAGATTTATCTAACCCCCGATTAAACGAGGTTCTTCCCGAATACGGTTAAGCGTCATTGAAAGAATTGCCGCGTGGTAAAAGTCCAATCGCATTTTAACCCAAATCTTCTACGACGGTTGCAATTGGGATATTATTTTGTTTTTGTAGTGTGGTTGTCTTTGGGTTTTGAATACAATTTGCGGTCATTAAATAATACCGTATAACGTCCAAATGGTAAAGATTGTTCTTAATTCAAACATGAAAACTTTGTCTTACTTTATAAAACCGAAAATAAACAGTGAAATCTGAAATTAATGCGAATTATCAACAGTATAAGTAAACATTAAAAAAAACACATATAAAAACAACTCTTTCATTGAAATTTTAAGAAAAATTTAATAAACTATTTTAAAACGTTTAAAACGGTAAAAGTGGCCCTCGTTAGGCTAGTGCAAAGCGCGTACGTCAAGCAAACGGGGGTCACGGGTTTAAAGCCCGTGTGTCCCGAAAATCGAATGTTTATTATTTTTGTATTATAGGCAGGATATGAACCCGAGCTAATAATTAACAACTATTACTCATAAAAAGAATGTTAAGAAAATCTTCACGATATGAAGATCCCACATGCTCCATCTCATTTTAAAGTACAGAATGAAATATTACAAATGATACTTTTTAATCAATGTCATCATTTTTAATCATCAAGATTGTTACAATTCAATTTTACGGGTAATTAAAAGTAAACTTTCCCGGAACGTATCTAGGCCGTAAAGCGAGTATTGAAATACACACTTATGTTATTTATTTTTTTTGTATGTATGAGTTTTATCTTTTTGCATTTATTAAAACAAATATGATATCCCAATAAATTTGACAAATTGTTTTTATAATTATTTTTTAACGAATGTCACATATGGATTCTTTTAATAAAAATATTATAGAGATTTAAAATGGTATATTCATTTTAACTTACACGTATTTTCAAGATTCTTATGTATATACACGTATATACAATTTCGGATTTTCTTAACGGACACAATATATCAATTGAACTTATTTCTCTCTCTAGTTTTTGACTTAATCAAGAAAATAATATTGTAACATGTAGACCCACCTTAAAAAAATGTTTCATACATATTAAGATGGTGGACAAAATGTGAAACCATATTTTTTTTGTTTCATTTTTTCACGTGAATCCGTGTAGCGTGAAAGAGATGATAAATGATTGAATTGCTGTAATGCTTTGTAGAAACACGGTGTATTTAAGATTTTAAGTGAGAAACGCTAGATGTAGATTATTATTTTTGATGTTAGATACTAGACTAGATATGGTAATATTTGTTGCAAATCGAGCTCGTAAATAGGAAAATCTTAACACTGATTTCCGTGTTGAAGTATAATTTTTATGTTTGTTAATTATAATTGTTATTTTTGAAGAAATTAGCATACAGATTTAAATGATTCATAATGCCAATATTGCACTAAATACATATAGAAAAAACTTAAATTGTATTATGTATACAACAAAATAATATCGACCATGTTGAGGTAAAAGTCACCCTCGTGGGTGAGTGTATAGTGATCCGACTCAAGAGCCGAGGGTCATGGGTTCGAGGCTCATGCTGGTCGCACATTTTACAAATTTTTATTCATTTATATTGTAGCCAGGACACGAACTCGAAACGGCTGAGCTAATTAATAACATTTTTTATGAAAAAATTATAGTTGAAAAATATCTCACGTTTTTAAGCCAAATTGTTTTACAATAGCTTCTACGAGCTTTTATCCTACTTTCGGCGAACAAAAATTACGCATATTAATGGAAAACGTATATACAAGTATGTATGCTTAGTTCAAAAATATAATAAAACATATAAACTAAAACAAAACATAACCAAACGAATATTTTATTCTTTATAAATATTAATTATTAGTAAACGAAAATGGTTTTTTTATGCACGCTCGATTTATTTTGTTTTTCCTTCCCCAACTTTTACCCCTTTAAATACCAATTTTTACCAAGTTCTTTTGTTATATTCCTATATTAAATACAATAACGTCACATTACTATAAATTCAAACATGTATTATATAATGTATCGCCCTCGTAGGTGAGCGGATAGTGACATCCGATTCAAGAGCCAAGGGTCACGGGTACGAGGCCACTGCTAGTCGCAATTTTTTACAAATGTTCATTCATTTGTATTGTAGCCAGGGCACGAACTCGAAACGGTTGAGCTAATAATTAACAACTATTACTCAAAAAAAAAAACTGTCAAAACAATCTTTACATTGTGGAGATTAATATGCTTTGTTTTGGAGCTGACATGGTTTTAAAAAAACTTTTAATACTTTTACTTAATTTGTTCCAAATTTTGCAAAATATATCAATAATAATCATTCCTTACACTTATGGCTTGCTAATGAGTTAACAAGAGGCGCAATTAAATTGAAAAACCATGAGTTTATGGGCAGTTCTGGAAATGGAAGATTTTTTTTTAATATTTTATTGTTCACATCATATTAAGAAACACTGAATAGAAACTGATGTTCTACAATATAATAAATGATGATATAATATAATAAATATTAAACAGTATTTTTCTTGAAACCATGCGCATTTACAGCATAGGAAAAAAATGTTAACTTATGTAGTATGAAAGACGATTATTGAAAGCGTCGTTCAAAAAATTGTTGCAACAAATAACTGAAAGCAATATATATCAAACATTGGCATTCTTAAGTATCGTTAGATTAGATAAAAATTGGTGGGACTTTTTTATAAAGAGACTGAAAATAAATGGATTTTACAGGACATTTCAAAATGCAACAAAGTCTTATAGTTTATAGTACTTTAAAACTATCTATATATACAATTTTACTTATTTGATATGTGAATACTATTTTTTGAAATTAAACAAGAGACTCGCTGGCCTAAATACAACTTAACAAGGGGCTCGAGGTAACCTCTCCAAACCTCTTATCCAGCCAGCCCATTCCGATTTTTGGAAATATCTTTATTTTAATACGAATGAATAGACGATTTTAATTACTTCTTATTATCATTTCATGCACAACAATAATTTATTATTATGGCCGTGTTAAACTCCATGAATTTCGAAAAGAACTCGTGATTTTTTATAGAAAATTAGAAAACAATTATTTTTGACCGGGCCAAATGATAGGTTAGCTGATTCTTCGAGTTTTAATAGACCAACAGTTTTTTATAATTATAAGATTGTTTCTTGAATGGATGAATTTATGTGAAGACGTTAATAATTATTTATTTCGAATTGGTATGAGTTTGAGCGGATCATAATATTAGTGTTACCGTAATAAAAATGATATAAACTGCTTACAGATATTTTATATTGGAAAGTAGGTGGGCATCACAGCAGGCATATATGATGTGTTTATCTAATATAATCTGTAAATATATATTAGAAAGCTGATTAAATAAAGTGATTTATTATGTATTTAATACGAAAATTATAAATATATTATTTAAAGACTAAACTATCTCCATCATACTTACATCATAAAATATTTTTTAACTAAAAGCTCTGATCGAAAGAAGATTTTTAGAATAAGCAGTACTTTAAATCAGTACTGGTGTATGGAATATTCATATCATTGATACAATTTGTTTTATTACCTGTCAAATATGAATTATTTAGATAAAGCATGTCAAACTCAATGGGTGACATGAGGTAAATAAACAAGGCCATAACCAAGTTTACGTGGACCGCAAAAAACGAAAAACTTCAAAATCTATTTCCATAGAAGAGTAGGTTTATTTCGAAAATTTAGTTTAAAAAAAAATAGTAATAGCAACAAAGATAAAATTAACGGTTTCTTCCTGACACTTGACATTTTTTCTCTGCTACTATCTTTGCTGACACGATATTTACATACCGTTGTATTAGCTGAACCTGGGCTGCACAAATAATCGTTAAAGGCTGCGCCGGCCCTCGGGTTGTAAGTTTGACATAGTTGATTTAGATAGTAATGCAATGAAACCTTGTTAAAGATAACAGTGCAAATGCTAATGCAACTAATTGAATGATAAAAATAAAATTATGACAAAAATATAGAACCTTGTTCAAAACCCAAAAGTTATAAAATAAAAAAAATTTACTTCGTAGCAAACTAAATGTCTAGATCAATATATTAAAGGTGTTAGTGTACAAGTACAAGTTGTCATCGTTAGGCTAGTGGATAGCGAGTACGCCTAGCAAACGTAGGTTACGGATACAAGGCCCGTACTGGTTACAAAAATTTTCAAATGTTTATTCATTTGTATTGTAGCCAAGACACGAACCAGAAACGGTTGAGTTTTTACTTCACAACTATTGAAACATATAACTATTGATCATTTGTATTGTAGCAAGGACACGAACCAGAAACGGTTGAGTTACTAATTGACAACTATTACTCGTAAAAAACTGTCAAAACAATCTTTACATTGTAGAGATCCATATGCTTCGTTCCGGAACAAATATGGTTAAAAGAAGGAAAAAATAATGGAAAAAGAAGAAATTTGATTACACTTTTTTTTTAAAATATGGTATATTTTGTGGAAAAAAGTATAATAATTTGTATTATTATTTAAATATGGTGTCTTTCCACCAAGTATTGGTTATACATATATGTAATTAACTAATATTTTTTTCCGAAATTGTGCGTACGAATCATCAGATCCTTGAGAATTTTCGCGATTTTTTACAAATATAGTTGTCAATTATTGCCTCACCCGTTAGGATCAATATCCCAATTCCAAATACACTTGAAAATACGATACATATTTGCCGGCTACGAGAATTAAACCCATGATATACGGATGCATAGACAGACATACCATTGTCCACTGAGCTACTTACAAGTGTCACGTGTCGCTTTACGAGAAAATAGAGTTGATTTTATTGTACATAGAAATAATAGTCTTATACTCTCATTTTATCCCAATTTTACCGTTGTAAATATTTTAGTTTCTGTTGTTATGACGGAATCATAGTTGTATTATAATTCTTTTAAATGTACCAATATAAAAATTTATGAATTGAAATTAAAAATCTCATTTCCCAAAGTAAAAAACCAACGTCATTTAACTGCCCCCTATAATTTTTCACAGTCGTATTTTGTCCTATCAGATTGGAAAGCCGCGTAAAATGCGAATCCTCTTTTTGTTTTTATCTGATTGAAAATGTCTTCAACAATAAAAATTGTATATTGCGGTGCCTCCCCGTTCCCCCATTTGCTTATGATTTTCGGCCGCCCAGCCGGCTGGGGAAACTGATCCCCCCGACGTTTCACTTTATATGTTCCTTCCTCTTCGCGTATTTCTTAACAACTTCTTGTTTCGAATCTACCCTCTTTTGCTTACGCTCCTTCATTACACACTCACTTTTTTACAGTTGATTACCTCTGCAACACATTGGCGGAGAGGATCACACCGTAAACATTTATTATTTCGTGAAATTATTCAATTATATCGTTCGTCGAAATCTGAAAGTGTTGTATCTATCAATATATACATTCTTAAAGAAATCTTTAATAAGTTTTGTATTTTGTTTGTTATACTATTCTAATACTACACCACTGAGCCTCTTTCGTATTCTTAGATCAAACAATAAACCGATCCTTAAATGGGGGGAGGGGTGAAATCGTTAATCCTGAAGTTCGCACACACGTTTTTTTTATATAGGGGTGTCTCTCTTTTACAAGAAACTCTTAAGGGTTTATTGAATCTTCACCTTTATCAACACAATTTATAATTATTTAATTCAATTCCTCAAAGTTTTAAATGTATTTAATATGTTTTATTAATGTCGATAGATTGTTTACTGTCGTGATTAACGCGCGTAATTAACGTGGGCGTCATATTTATTTTATTATTACATATTGTACTTTGCTATTGCTAAGTTTTGAATTCAGGACACGGCGGGCCCTTTAAAACTGTGTGTATATTAAACAAATATTAATGATATATTCTCCATACTATAAACATCAGTATAAGACAACAAGAAAATATAATTTCTTTCCAAATATTTGTAACTTAGAATAAATCGATTTATTACATTTGGCCCTGATATTTTTTTCTTGGTATACACTATTTTTTACTTAACGTCTTATTACATCGTAGTATATTTTGCAATGGGATATTTACTACAAAAAAGTGTTTCTGCTTGAAATAATTTGTAATTATTACAATTTCTGAAAAGAAAAACAATTTTCTAGTCGAATTCATTGTGTATAAAATATTCTCAAATCGATATTTGTTTTTTTTTTGTCTTTTTATGGACATTGCTTTGGAGGAAAACGCGTGATATGTTTTCGTCATCAAATTGTAATTACGTGTCGCTTGTATTTACCGAACAAGCAAATTGTATTATATTGTATTGTAAAAGCAAACAACTACCTATCATCGATGTAAAAGTATATTATTTGATTCTCTCAAGCTGTATCCAGATATATCTAAACGCATTAAAAGTTCCTTGCGTTTTTTATAACTCTTTTTAAGTGGCATTTCTTTTATTCTTTTTTTTACGGTCACTGTTAGGAGTCATCGCAAAGTATCAAATTTATAGTTACTGCCTATCCCGTTAACTTGAGTCGAATTCGTATGCCGCTTTAGCGTTTCAAATAAGTGCACACTGATATATAAAAAAATAACAAATTTTATCTGTTCAGTGCTTAAAAATATCATTCCATCCCGTGCGTAACTCGACGCAGGTACACATAATGTATTTTACAATCGCGCTTGGGATAATCTACTGTATAAGAAAATGTTATATTATTTTATAAAAACAAAAGCTATTTCTTATCAATATAAAAATGTATAATTAACTTTACCCATTGACACTGGATGTATGTTGAAATTTGATTATCTTATCACATATTATTTCACTTATCTTATCACAGTCACTAACATTTGTAAAATTCACATTTTTTACACTTTTTAGCACTCGCATCTATGATAACACTATTGGTCGGTCAATTTTGTCAAATAACATTTAAACCCTTACGGCGCTCTCTATAATAATTGAAAATTAAAAATACGCCCTACTTAACTATATTGTTTCACATGGAATATTTTATATAAGTAGGTTTATACAAAAAATATCTTTTACGTAACTATAAGGAATGAAATTCGTATTGCATAGATTGTATTGTATTAAACACAGTTACGTAATTTTTTTAATGATTTTAGTAGTTTTGATTTTTTCTACATATATTGACGCCATACCCGTAAATGATGTGACATTTCAAGTTACATATAGTCTGTACTGATTTGAAAACACTCCTGAAACGTATAATCGAATATCTTATCTATTCAAGAAATCGTTACGGGCACGTATTCAAGTAAATTTGTTTTCAAAATTGTCACTGAAATAAGTCTGTGGGTTTTGCTACTTATAAAAAGTCGAAGAGTACATTATTTTGACGAAAACCTGACTTGTTTCAGAACGATTCCCCTATTTTTGTCGTCTTTATATATTACGTTTCTTACTTTGAAATTTGTTCTTTTTAAATGTTTTTTTTTTTATTAAAATTATTATTTTTTTACTTTGACAGGATACCACGGATTGCCTATCGCGTGCAGAGGAGAAGGTGTCTCAACCAGAAGGCATCATCTCATCTCTGCTTTCGAGCAGCTTCGGCGGCAGCATCTGGACAGCAGTGGTATTAGTCGTCGGCTGGAAGCTTTTCGTTACCAAACGATGAACCCCGGAGACACTTAAAAGAGAAACATTTAGTTCTTCACTACAGCGGATGTTCCACCGATTCAGGCTCCTAGCAGAAGCTGGAGACCTTCGACGTCGCGCTGGAAACCAACGCTACTAGCATCTATAGCTTTGTGACGAGAATAATCATGCATTGTTTGTTTGATTTTTCTTCAACCCTGATGGTTTGCACGTATTCATCACATTGCAAGAAATGTGATGATACACTTAACTTAGAAACATTCCTCGGTCATATATTGGCTGGAAACAATAATCCATGCAGTGAAGAATACCCTATCCGAGTGCCCTCAATTGAAGACCTTCGGGCCAACAGTTAAAACTGTTTATCATATGTTAAAGCTAGAACATTATTATTTTTATATAAAAACTAAATAATGTTTTTTAATATTTTAGAAAGTATGCATAAGTTAAACCCAAAGTATAAAAAGAGGTATTTTTTTTCAAATTATTATCTATATTTTAATAAGCGTATTTTCACTTGTCATGTTGTGTCGCTTTTCAAAGAGAAGCTTTTACGGTGGCAGACAATCGATCGATTGTTCGAAGTCGATATACATATACCCAAAATACGATTTAAATCGAGCGATTCGCCCTGTCCACTTTGGGATGTTCTTATGTAACGAATATTTTGTATTGAAAAGCTTTATCTTGATTATTGTCCTTCGGTGTTGTTTGCGAATTGTTGGTATTATTTCAAAATATATTACTCATATAGCTCATGAAGCTCATTGTGATTTTAGCCAAAAAGGCGGAGCCATTTTCGTCGGCCCGGCCCCGAGCGACTCGCCGCCGGGCCGGCCACTGCCTATAAATAAATAAATTTAACACTTTCTTATTTAAAACTTTGTAAAAAGTTCCAAAGAGAGCAAACCTAAATCAAATTAATGATCTCATTTTAAGTAACGAAAGAGAAGAAGTGATTTTTTTCACGGATGTGCCAATTTTGTAAAAATTAGTCGAGTATTGAGACGGGAGGGAGATATATTGAGATTTTCTGAAACCGTTTCTCAGGTGATTTTTCTGGCCATGTCTTTATTATTATTTTTTAATTATAATTCATTATCAATTTTTAGTTTAATTTTGTATTATAATGTGCTACTTATAATTAAAACCCATTAAGCTCGGCCTACTGCATTGTTTTAGACCATAACGAAAGTGAAATGTCAAACATTTGTCTCAGTATATGCAAACTTAATATCCTTTCGACGAAACTTTTGACATGGATCTCTTTCAATAGAACTACGTTTAGTTAAAATCTATATTCTTCAGAAAATATGTGAGGTGTTGTTGGGGTTTTTGGTTATGGGTTTATATAGTCGCAGTGTTCGGTTTCAGTATGTTGTTATTAAAATTATTCTGATCGGGTGTCACTTGATAAACAATATTTATTTCCAGTTCGTTTCTTCATCTTTTATCAACACATTTATCATTCCATATTTATCTTATCTTTATAAGCCTATAAAAAACATCATCCGATTTTTTTCATAATTAATTCATATCTATTGGTTTGATAAGTATGTAAACGACTGATAAATTTCCAGATATTCAAAGATTGGTGTTGTTTTTTAAGTGATAATATTTTTTTAATACTTTCACAGAATATCAATATTAATTAATTTAGAACAAAACTAGATATCTATTATGATATATATATATAAAGTCAATAAGTAATGTGTATATGCAAGATATAGGCGGAAAATATAAGAGTGACAATTTGTCAATTTGTTTCAATCATGAGTCGACAATCCTCTTTTTATTTCTTACATATTTTCCGCTTATGGTCGATTTAATTTCTATTTTTGTTACATATACGACTCTGTGAAAGTAATATTATAGAAACAGGATTTGAAAAAGAAAGCGTCGCCAACCCCGATTCTCAAATGTAAATAATAATAATTTGTATTATAAATATTGAAAAAAAAATGTAATCATTTGTATAAAAAAAAACTTGTAGAGTGTCTTGCTGGCTACAAAAAGGCTTTGCGATAGTTTTCCTATGATCTCCGTTAGGTGTAGGTCGAGGCGCGTCGGTATTGGATGCCAGGCACCCCGACGCGTCCACTTTCTTCTATTGACTTGTAAATAAATATAAATAAACTGTCGTGGACGACAATTTCATTTCATTCTATATATGTACAGTATGCGTTTTATTAACATGACAGCGGTACGACCACTGAAATCTGCTAATAAATTCATACATTTTACTACTTCCATGTAATCTATAAATTTTTCATAATATTACTACGCTAGATTTAACAATATCTAGTAACTTGCTTGTATAGGGATTTTCACGCCTTACATTTTATAGAAAGAAAAAAAAATGTTATACATATTGACATCTCTCGGCTAGTTGTCAAACTATTTTCGAAAACGATCGATTCATCAAGTAAAAATACCATTTTGCTCTAATTAATAGACTTAAATACGATCATGTTTATTAAACGTCACAGAAGATGTGTGACGTATATATGAGATTTTGTACTTTTTTACGATAATATAGATTACATTTAATAAAGCAGTATCGTTTTCTTTGCTCAAAAAAATAAAATATATGCTTCCGTGGCTATTTTCGACAATCATTTTGTATTTCTCTTTTCGCGAACAATTCTTTGGAAACATTTGAAATGGAATCGTATTTGTAAAATTATTTCCACTGTACTGATTTTTATATATTAGTAAGTAATCTGTGTCAATTATAATAAAAAAGTCGTGTTGTAGTGTAGTAATAAATGTATTTTAAATATATAAATAATAATACTAATGTTTTTTTATAAATACGTTTGCTTGAGTTCTTTTATTTTCATCTTTATAAAATTTACATTGAAAAGTTATTCATAATATAAATTTTATATTTGAAAGCAATTTCTTTTGATAATTATTGTATGTAAATAAATAATTTTACGTGCATAAGGTTTGGGGGTTACTGGATACTATATTAAACGCGGAATTTTCTTTCATAAAAAACCGCAATAGTAATGCAATTCTTTATATAACCGCAATTGTGGATTGAATTTATATATTTGTATGTACATAGAATTATTCCATGTAACCCCCCAGTTATATTTAGGCATCAAAAGCGTTTCTGTGTTGATAAAAAGTAGACGCCACGATATCGGCTCCGACCAACCAAACCTCGAACATAAAATTATAGCGTCAGTAGAGGAGCGATGTCGAGAAATCGACCGCCGTTTCGGAGACGTCATCGTTGGGCGTCTTAGCGCATCAAAGCAGCACTGTGATTTAAGCCCAGGGCAACCAATCCTGTTTCAACT
>JAPMAG010000904.1:0-10937 GCA_036584685.1 Rhyacophila sp. Rhy_31_5 | reverse complement strand
CGGAATACAAATCTATATAGCTATGATATTAATACAAAACTATATAGCTAAGATATGCTAATCATTTTCATCAAGAATATCAATATCAATGAACTACGTAAATTTTTGTAGTAAAGTAATTTTGCTGGAAACAATTCAATAGGCAACTCAATGATAAAGATAAAAAAAAATAACGTCAAAAGAAAACAACAGAGAAGAATCTGAGCTGTAAAGATTATTTGAAAAAACCTAATCTCTATGTAGTTAATGTATATAGAATTCCGAACTTTATAAAATATTTACAACTTTAAGGGTATGGTGTACGAATATGATGTTTTTTTGGATAATAGTGGGTCGTATAGAATATTCTCGTAATTATTGCATATTTGTTTTTTTTGTGGGTGTAATAATTACGGGCTTTCACGGCATTATTCATACTATTCAGACTAATGTGCATGAGGGTGCTCAAACGAAGGATAAAAATATTCATATGAAAATATCAATGCATAAAATAGTTCTATCTTCACTTATTTCTACTTAGATGCCATTAAACACAAGACTGTGGCAAAATTCGAATCTGTATATAGTATGTCAACATTTGCCAATTAACAAACTACTCATAACTTTGATGTTTAAATTTCGTGTCAAATACTGTACCACACTATTGTTTTCAAATAGAGAAATAGGGTGTGTCAAATGGTCATATGGTCATTTATGTTGATTCCATATTACGATGTTCATATGCATTATTAAAAATTATGTTATGTTATATTATTATTAAAAAAAAAATAAACAATTTTTTTAACGAGCTGTCTTAATTTTATTAATTCAAGGGTAAAAATGCTTCATCTCGTCATTTTATTCCCAAGGAAACCATTAAAGAAAAATATTCGGTCGAGATTTTCAAATGAATAGGAATTATCTGAATGAAGATGGCGTGTCTAAGTCGCCAGTCGGCATAAATATATTTTTACGCCAATCGTATCTGAAATAGTGGAAGAGTTACCTTTATGTGTGTGTACGTTGATTTTTTGCAGATTTTTTCGCATGTTATTTTCATACGTTTGGTGTATTGATATTACCGTTTATCTTTTGTTGAACACATTATAACGAGCCATAAAAAAGTAAAAATATATTATATTTCTCTGCTTTATTTTTATATTTAACTGTCTTTATAATCAAATAAGAATTATTGTTATGTTAATTTCATTTTCATTTATAAATATATGAAGAAGTATGGCATATTTCATTTATAGAATTGAACTGATATTTAAAATTTGTTTATTGATAGAAACATGAACAAATATGAGATTTAAAAAATATCATAAATCAGTAAACAATCTGACACTTTAAATCCGTTCATTGGATAACCTAGTTATTTATCCAATACACCAATAATCTCCAAATCCATTGCAAGCAAAGATGATTGAAATCTAACAGCTAACATGTACAATATATGGCTTCAAATATGTAAGTAACGTTTAAAAAATAGAAGGAAGTTTTAATTCACATTAGCTATTTAATCTTCTTTTTGATGTCGGTAAACATTAAAAATTATTAACTTGTTTTTGTGACATGTTTTGTATTATAAAATATTAGCAGATACTTTAGTTATATTCGTATTAAAAGATATTAGCAGATACTTTAGTCAATAATAAAAACTTTATCTTCCATCTATTATCGCAAGAAGAAAACGATGAATCTAGACCACTCTGTCAAAGATGATTATTCTAGAAAAAGTATTTCTTTAACAATATAGAATTTTCGTATACTGATGATCTCTTTCAAACAAGGTAGGAGTACTTGACATTTATTACAGTGATTGTCAAAGGTTATAGAATGAAAGAAATATTAAAAACACGCAATTGAAGCGAGAATTCGATGGTTAGAATTGTAATACTATAATGATTAAATTCCTCGTGAAAATTGGCAGACCTTTAGCGACATCCCTACTTCGGTTGAGTGGTTTGCCGACAGGTAAGCACTGAACCGAATACGCCGTGGGATTAACGCGCAATGACTTCACAATCATAATCATAATAATAATTGTGACGGTCCCTTCGTTCCGCAAATAACACGCGTTTCTGAACACCTCAAAACACGGCACGCCACCCGACACACCTTTTGTCCCTAGTCACAAGTGAAATATTTTGCACTGCAAAATAATGATGTTCTATCTGTATCCAATATTTATTTTCTGGTTACTTTTATCGTTGTATATATATATTAAAAACAAATCCAAGATTAGGCATTCTGATTATATTTCTTGCATATAAAAGAACTTGTTGATATTTTTCGATATGCAACTGGTTAGTTATACAATTTTCCTTAAATTTAATCGCTCGTTATAATGCTCGTATTGCTATTACATAAATTCAACTTGGCATTTTTTTGTATATTGAAATGATGCTTTATCATTAACAGTCTTATTTTTCAAATAAAACTATTATGAAAATACAATCAAGTTCACTCGCCTTTCTGGTCGATAAATTTGAAATCATTATTTAATTTATAACGTTTGAACAATCTGACAGTATTGTTGTACGAATAAGGAATCGCTCGATGCACCTGATATATACGTTTAGATGGTTCATCCAATCTTGTGGTGTCATTTAGTTATTCTAGGATAATTTACATCTCTGAAAATAATTTGTTTAACAGATTATTTCTGCATTTATCGGCGACTAAGTCGAGCATTATTTTCCGTTCGGTCTTCAACTTTTAATCTTTACATTTTTATTTACATTACCAACAATAGATAATTTTACACAATTAAAGCATTTTTATAATAATTTTATCATTCCCAGTTTAAATTAGATACAGTTCTATTAATAATTCATTCAGAGCCATTATGTTACACCAATCGTATACTTACAATTATGCAATTAAAACCTAAATATAACTTGCGATAAAAATATTTACCCAAAAAATCAACAAATTAAATTACATTTGATAAACAATGTTTCAACACAGTTAGTTCTGTTTACTAACTACCCTTGGCAAAAAGCAATTGTATTGAAATAAGAAAACAGTTTTTAATACTCGCCACAAAATTTAGTTTAAATTCAGTTGTATGTTTCAACATTATAGTTCTACTTGATTATTGCAACCGCGGTGAAATTGAAATCGTTAGTTTAAAAAAAAAAAATGTCAAAAGATATTACTGCTTATATTTATAAAAAACATTTCAAATATAATTTGTCAATGTATACAGTATATTATTATTTTTGGCAGTGACTGTGTGTCAATCACATTACAGGAGATAATTTTCAAAAGTGGTCAATCCAAAAAAAAAAAGAAAAAATCTGGGAAAGCTAAATAACTCTCCTGGGTCAAGAGAGTGATTTAAAATACCCAGATTTTTTTCTATTTTTGATTTTACCATTTTGGAAAATTACCTTCCAAATTTAGTCCATACAAAAGTTCAGTAACTACCTAGAATAGTATTAAAACATTATCAACAATCATTTTACAAATAAAAAAAGGTATTTGGAAATAACATATTTTGGTATCTGAAATATTGTAGAACATTGAATTCCAAGAAACTTGTTTACTGGATAAATATTATTCAAGTAGTTCTGGGAAATAAGCCATGTTTATTACATCAAGCTTCTCTTCCCTTTCATGGCAGTTCAGTAATTATGAGTTGTGATCAACCAAAGATTATGGATTCAATTTTTGTAACTGGTTATAATATCTTCTCGTTATTCTTATTTATTTTAAGTAGAATATAAATCTGAAACCAAGAAAATCTACTGTGAACATATTTATACTTTCTTAATCGACAAGACCTTTTCGACAAAAGATGTCAGACGTTTTATAACTTTCCAAAATATTGCAAAGTCTGCTTGTTATATTCCATTATCTTTGATATACTCGTAAGTATATTCTGTTTTTATAAATAATCAGTGGTTGTGATTTCTTAGCGATAGCTAATTGAATAAGACATAAAATTAATTCAATTATTTTTACCGAATACGCACGTAGAGCATCCTGTTTTAGTGTGCCTTCTCCGGCCGTTACAAGCGAACGCATCCCGTCATCCCCGCGAGACTGCAAAGTAACGGCCGCAGATAACGCCCGTTAACGGACGCTAGGACTCCAACAGCGAGCGGCTTCCGGTGTGGCGCTACTCATCACATCATTCCCGAAACGCTTTTGAAAGCGGGCAACGTTTTTGTCTTTTTGGCCTAATCCTAAGCGTTTCTTTACACAATGGAAGGGGTTCGAAAGACTTAAAAAGTATGAATAAATTATATGTCTGGTATATAAATAAACGAATGTATTGTTGAAAATTTTAATATAAACACAAAAATGTTAAATTAAATTTGTATTTAAGTGAAATTTCTGAATATTATTGCATCGTATAATGCTGGACTCTGTCAATACAATACAAAAATGACTAGAAATTAGTCTATTTATCATACGGTGGAAAATTATGCGCATTGCTCAGCACCAGAAAATTGCAGTGAAAGAAAAAATTAAAACATCAGTGTAGACCATGTAACGTTTTAATAGGTTTTTTTTACTCCCCCTCCCCCCATGTGACACCATGTACATATTCAGCTTGACTCCCACCTCATCCCAAAGGTTACGGAAATTTTTACATTATATGTTCAAAGAAAAGTAACGACAAATTACTCCTATACACTTTTTATAATGAAAAAGTCTTATGTAAAAACAAAATTATCCCCATTCAGCCCTTTGTAACGCAATGTAGACGTTGATGGTCACCCTTCTCTGTCCCTCAAGAGCGTTACCTGGTTTATGGACGACCTTTTAAAGGGCGTATGACGATAGAACTCCCATGACGTGCGTAGTTAAAGTATTCGTAAGGTACTCATAGTACAAGACTTGTACTTACCGGCACGATTCAAACCAAATCACTAATAGATTTTGACCAATAACATTCTCGTAATATCTGACGAAGCAAAAAATGACGTATTTTTTTAGTATTTGTGTTTTTTTTTTATCTTTTATTATATAGTTTTACATTTTAAACTACATTATTGCTCATTCTACAAAATTGGTTTGTTTTGATTAGTCCAAAGCACAATTTTTATAATTTCCATGGCGTAAGTAGTTCGATATACTCTAACCTAACCTAACCAATTTTGGTACAATACGTAGTAACGAAATGTGCCATAAAAACCTATTTATTTCAAAAGTTTATAATAGTTTATAACTAAAGCAATTATTTATAGCATGCAAATGTAAATGGTTGCAAACATATTAAGTATACATTTAAAAACAGAAGAAACCACCTGAAAATGAAAACCAGTCAAATAAAACCTACGATACAGACTCACTGAACAGAATTGAGAAAATAAACGATTATCGGACGATAGTTGTGTTAAAAATTACGTAGAATTTTCAATGCTGTCAAATGCGGCAAACATTTTGTTTTGCACGGTAACATTGAACTAAATCCTCAGCAGTAACAATTCACGAAATACGTTCGGCCAACTTGTTCGACCGCAGCTAACTGGAAAACATCACGCCCTCAAACAATTGGGCCGCACAAGTTCACTTTACTGCTTTGTTTTAACATGTCTGCTCAGGTACATTTATGAGTACTTGCAGTTTGACCGAGTCGCTAATTAGTGTATTTCACTTATATGGTTGAAGTAAATTCTTTGGCGAGAGTATTTTTTGGCGGATAATAAATTTCCAAATTATTTACCGTACATACTCGTATAATACTCATAAATAATTAGCAAGTATTATTTTAATGTCTTCCGCGATTGATAGTTGTCGGGTTGTAAATTTGTTAATTATGGTCTCAACGTAGCTGGTAAAATTTTAGTTTTTTTTGTCTGTTTAAAAATGCGATATAGATACAAGTGGTCGAACTAACATTAAGCAAGTTGTATTTGTAGAAATCTGTTCAATAACCAACATCTTTTCATGCTGGAAGGCCGCGTGTATTCATGCAAGGCCGAGTTCAACGAATAACAATAAAAATACGCGCGTCCTAATACTTTCATAATAAATGATGTTTCTGAGGAATTCGAATGAGGAACAACTAAGCCATTAGAATATATTTAAAAAAAAAGTTAGCACAACGATATTTTTTTTAAATGCTTATCTTAAATTCCTTTTTAGGTTTTATGATTAGAAATTTATTTCTGAAATCTGAAAATTGGATAAAAACTATTTAGAATAAAAAGAGTTTTTTTATAAATATCAATTTCGAATTGAAAAATATTGACATCATTTGATACTCGTAGATAAACATGACATACTCGAAATTAGAAAGAATAGTTATCGTCTTCGACCATTGTATTAAATTCCAAGTATTGGAAGTACTATGAGTATTTATTTTAAAGTTCAATGAGTAAAATTGAATTCGGGATAAACAAATTTACAGACAATTATTGAGTGGTCTTTGCCATATGGAAAAACCGAATGTAATATTGCTTTAGGAATGGTTATTGAGAAAGGTTGATATTTCTTTTATATTTACCCTCCAAATAAATTAAAGGTGTTTTATGAAGTCAAGGGCATATGTGTATATGAATTCAATTCCTAATTTACTGGAAATCTATACATTTAATATGAATTACAAAGTTAACGTTCAATATCGAATTGGTGCCTATCAAATATCTTGATTTAAGACATGAAAGAGGGTTACTCGTAGCAATAAAACTTTGATATAGTGGCCGAATGCTAAATTTAATTATAATAATAAAATATTAAACCATATAAATATCATTATTTATGAAAACATAAGATATATATTTACATATATCTTTAAAATATGAATAAAAGAGTATTATGAAATGAATAATCTTTGATAATGATCAAATCTATTAAAAACTATTGTAATGTAACATATATGCATTACCTGTCTGGAGATTTCTTAATAATTATGTTGGTAATTTTAAAGCACGACGTGATACACACTTTTATAGAAAAACAATATAACTTTACATTCATAAAATAAGTTTGAAAATATTTAGTATATCTAATTGCGGTTTGTCAAGGTAAAAAAAATCCTTTTACATTCTAAGAAATCAACTTGAAAATAGTTCGAGTTTCAATGAAACAATAAACATTTCTCTTAGAAAACATCTCTGATATTCCACTTTTGTTGTGAATTTACCCGTTAAATATTAATTTTCTGTGGAAATAAGTATACGTGATAAAATCATATTTTATTTCCATTTTATCAAAAAATATTGATTATGATACTAAATTATGAAAGACGATGAAACTAGAATTAATTCAAAGTAATGAATATGAAAATTCTTATTATATAAAACAAATCACGGCTTAATAATCCATAATAGAAGAAAAATAAATTAAACGGTGTTTTCTCAAAACTTTACCATCAGCATAATATATATATTTGATTAACTCTTTATAAAACTCATGTATCGAATATAACTACGTGAAAATAATTTGTAAAATCTAGAAGTAAAATAAATAAATGTGCTGCAATCACTTTTTTACAGCTAATTTTCAGCAAAAAAATTAAATTGATTAAAAATTATTGCAGTTGGATGATAGATAGGGTTGCCATACGTCCCGTATATAAGGGACAGTCACCATATTATATTACTCAGTCCCGTATTACTATGTGTCCCGTTTTCTCCCTAAAATCTGTTTAGACAGTCGGGAGCGCCACGGATCTCTTAGCCAGTCGCACGGTATAGAAAATGTGAGGAAAGAAAAAAATACAAATAAAATCAACTTTAAAATATGACTGGGGTAAAAAAGATTAGCCTTGTATCTTTTTTATTATTCTACGTGTTCACCGTATTGAATTGCTTAAACTTTATTGATTTTTTTATCAGAGTAATAAACCATTACCTTCCTACTTTTTTCATGTTTTATTTATTTAGCACTTAATCGCCCATATCAATGCTTGGTAATTGTGGCAATGCTAATAATAGATCACAATTCAAACTAATTTAAAGAGAACTATATCGATCGTGTTTAGATAAAAAGGAGTAAAACCTCACAGAATAAATTTTACAGGAGGCACTAAGCGTGTTTTCATGATTTTTAGTCAAAATCATATTAATAGAAACTTGAAGTGCACGATGACTAATAAATTGGTGTTTCATTTTTCTGATCTGATAATAAAGAAAGATATTAAAGAAGAATCATTAAAATTGACGTTTAATGCTTCGTTCCTTTCCATATAAAGTTAGGAGATCGTTCTGTTTTCCAAATCTAAAGCTGAATATTTTTGCTTAATTCCTTTTGACAGAACGTGTATTCAGTTGTGTAGATAGTGATTCTCAAATAAAAGCTATTATCAAAAAACTGAGGGTTACGCCATTTTCCCTAAGCAGGGTCAATATAAAAATGTAAAATTTAAATAAAGCCTTAGAAAATCTTTATTGTTGTATAATCTTATTGGATATTTCCAGATTATATTTGGATATTGTATAGACACGCGTATATAATCTATATATATTTAGCTAACGGATCTTCACTAGAACTAAGTGAATCAAATTTAATTATAAGTCAGACGTGATTCACTTAAGACATATCGACCATGTTTAGGTAAAAGGGCGTAACCCTCACAAAACAAATTTTACAAGTAGCAACAATATGTTGAGTATATAATTCGAAGATACTCGTACACGATATAAATGATTTCCGTATTACGTATATGTTATATTTTATTATTTGAAATATTTTTGGCTTATCGTTTGATGAAATGAGTTATTTTTATGTTTTAGAAACGACTGATGTATTGTTGTACAAAGTTAGACAAACTTACAAAAATTATCGAGTTGAACAAAATCGAAAAAAAAGTTTTTGTGTCCACATTTTTTTGTTATCGACGAGCGTCGTCACTCTAGGGCGTCTATTTGTCTAAAGGCGCTAACGCACAACGCGAGATACGCATCGAGCCTCATTTTGAAGCCTCCACATGTACTACCACACATAAACATGTATACTCGTAAGCAGAATACAATCTCACTCTACTTGCCTACTTTCATCGCAGATCCGTGATATTATCACTTTACTTGAATTTTCATATTCAGATTTATATAATAACATTCATTTTATGAACGAATGTGACTTTTTTATTTCATTAAAAATTATCATGAAAACAGTAATTAAATGTTATAAAAAATCTCAAATAATTTGTAAGGCAAAACTTACATGGGATATAATAACATATTAGACAGGTTAATGTCGATAAAAGGTTAAATAAGTTTTTTTATTCCATATCGTATAAAACGCTATTCTAGTAATTAAATGGGTAAAAATCTGAACTAAAGTGATACATTTTTGGATTAGAAATAACTGACATCCAAAATCATAATACGATTTAATTCTCTTCAATTGACTCAATATATTTAGTAATGCTTTTGTATTTAATCTTAATATATTCGTTTCAAAACTTTTAAACGCGTGTTCATGTGATTTCAAAGTGTTTAAATACATAATGTATTTAATAATTAGCATTTACAAAACCTATAATGGTATAAAATTCGATTTTATGGCTTAAAATAGCCAACAATACTGTTATTATTCCACCACTAACGCTGTGATAATATCACTTGCTTTCATCACGGAGGCTGTACTGCGCTGCGCATGATCAGTACCAGTTTCCACCCTTGTCAGGCTTCGACGCCAGGACCATTCGTCCGGTGAATCTCAGAGTGCGCGCGTCATCTCCAGCCGTCGGTTACCCTGAAAGCCTTTTCCCATAACTCCCGCCCGTCAAGCGATAACTCTGCCACATTGACTTTTCATCCTTTAACTATCAGGGGCTCGTATTTCATATCGATTTGTTCAAGAGCAGTCAGTGTAATGTGATTAGGTTTTTGAAGGGATTCCTCAGTTAACGCGTGTGTGAGTGTTTCTTTACTGGTATGAACTATCTGACACGATTGTGAGGTTATGTGATTCTTAAGTGTGTTTTCAATTGAAAAGACATAGTTTTTGAAAGTAAAACCGATGTCATTGTAGTGTAATTGATAAAAACAGGTGAGTAAAATAAAGAAAATTAAATATTTACTTCATTCATTTGAGATAATCTTGTGGTACTCAGTGGAAGATGGGTGGTCATCGAATGTCATTTTGACTTATGAATAAGACGTGTATTTATTAAATGCTTTTTGACTAATAGTATTCTTTTAAATATGTATCACACTGGATTTGATTAAATTAATAAAAAATGTTTATGCCAGGTAATAGAAACACGATTAATAATCTAAAAAATAAATTATTTGTGCAAATTGCAGATTTAATTCAAAAGAATAAAAACGTCATGTGTATGTAATGTATGTACATTTTTTTTCAGTAAATGTTTGTTTAATAACGATTTTATATTTTTAAATAATCAATGAACTACATCCCTTAAATAATACGATTTTATTAAATAATTATAGTTTTGCTTTATTTAAAAAAAAATCTTTTCAGAGTAATCTATTTTAATGTAAATTTTAAGAACGTTACATTTGAATTGTATTATATTAATTATGTTAAATCCTAAAAATAAATAAAACTTTAATAACAATAATATATTTAGCACCTCCTTATTGAATTTGCAACAGATAAGTACAATTTTCAACCGTCGTCTCATAAAATTGAAAAATTGAGTTGGCAGGACATATTCCTAGACGATAGCCAATTAGTCAATATAGTGTATCGAACTTCACCCGGGCAACAAACAATGAAAATATCAACATTTATCTTACACGTCAAATATTTGCGACCGGCGTAAATTACGATATGTGTTACCCTATTAACTCATTATCCGATTGTTACTACCGTGTCCTCCCTTAAAGGTTATTGTACTCCATCCGAGTTTTAATGTAGTTTACTTTAGTTTCACTTCACTTTTGCTGTTTCATTATTTATAGAATGTAAATAATAAAAAACGATATCATGGGGAAGAGAATTTCGTTACTCTCCGAATACTTCTTCTTTTTTATTCTTTTAACCATATCCGCTCCGAAACGAAGCATATGGATCTTCACAGTGTG
>JAPMAG010000903.1:0-11435 GCA_036584685.1 Rhyacophila sp. Rhy_31_5 | reverse complement strand
ATTTTCATAGAAACCCTCATTCATATATTTAATTAATTTCTGTAGCACTGTGTCCAAGAAGATAACGTTGTACGTGTAAAATAAGAAAATTAGTATAACCCAGATGTTTGAACCGTTAACCAATTATAATGTCATATGAGATAATAATTAGTTGATGTTTTTTTATACATATATTTACATTTTTTCACATAAATATTTTTTAAATTGTTAAGTATATTTTTATATATGTATTATCACCAGATTTCACAATTTACAAGGCAGTCGGTATTTTACTCCAATTTGCGTGAATTTATTTTACCTACGCTTCTTCAATTTTCTTGTTATTAAAGGTTGTCTGCATTTTAATTCATATAATAGGTTACAAATACGTGTTTGTAAACCTATTTTCAAATAAAATACGTAGTAAACAAAATTATCCCGATGTTTCTTTTCGGCTGAGAATACTTTAAAATTCCATAAAACAAAGAGCTCACTACTCTGTAAGCCCCGAAAACATTTGTCAAAATACCTGTCGGTGTACTTGCGATAAATTACAAAGTACATAATACGCAAACTTTTCCAAACAATTCATAATCTTCCCCTGTTACTTCTGTTAAACTTTCAACCGCAAAAGTTCAGCTAACGTTTCTGAAATGATCAGGGCATTTGCTATTTCAAATGTCGAACATAATAAATTGCAAAAACTTTGCAATGTACCATTTTTTAGGTTACGGTGTCATGCATTTGTATAAGATTTTAAAGGAAACCTTGAACAAATATCTTTTCAATGAGCATTCATACATTAATAATATATCTTTGAAATATATTTTATGTTCTGAAAAATTTAGAATATCATAAATCACTAAACAGTATTTTTATAAGAATATATCTAAAAATATTATAATAAACATAACATTTTTTTTGTGAAACACAGTAAAATTAAAAAATATTTTTTTCTTTTTTCAGTAAAGTACGTGTTTGAATATAAAACTTAAGATATTTTAAATATATTATAGTGTTTAAATAACCATTATTAAATATAACATGTAATACGTTTCTTTACAATATAAAGATCGCATTGATATTTTTCAAAAATTATAAAATTGTTAATATTAGTTCAACTTATAAGCTAAAAATCCTAGTTTCAAATTTTTGTAAAAAAAAATATACAATTTTTTAAACATTGGAGAGTAAAAATGTTCCTCTTTTACCTACTACGAATGATTTTTTAAATAGTTAATCATAATTTTTTTTCTAAAAAAAGTCATATGAATGTTATTATTACAGTTTAAATCGTTTGCCATTATCATTTTTTGTATATATGTGAATCTAACAATATATTTTAGTGTTTATATATTCACGTCGTTAATAAAAAAGTTTATAAAATTTGAAGCGCTGTATTATTATTGAAAAAAAAATATCATTTACATTTTACCTTGACAGGAAATTTGATTTTTGAATCGCCTATTATGTTAAATTTTAATAATCTTCTTTTAGTTTAACGATTCGGCAAAAGAGCACGAGATATAAAAGGAGCGTGTTTTCAATTGACATTTTACTGCAGAAAATAGTGCATTCAAGCCGTTAACCATGCTCGCTCTAACAAACGACCTTCCGAATTCATAAATTTCAATTGCCTTTGCAGGAAAGTTTTATTTGAAAATTTGGTTTTAAAATATATTCATCGTGTTATTTATATCGTGAAAAATCTATTTATTTTTTTTAATTCCATGTAAACTCTAAAATGGAGTATACGAGATTTTTAAAATGTGTTATTTTTTGCAAGTAACAGTATTAATAATGGTTGTTGTCAATTCAACTATTTTGGGTTAAAGCTGTTTTAAAATTTTTTTATTTAAAAAATATTTTTGTGACTAGCATGAGATTTGAATTTGCAGCGCTCAAATTACTTATTAAAATGCAAGTTATTCTAATTAAAACTTTAATAAAAATATATTTTTTACGATAATCAAAAAAATATTCAGGTTTAAAAATTAAAGCATAGTAAAAATAGTCAGTAAAATAATTTTATACTCCAACTTGTAGTTAGTAATCTACGACTTTTTATTCTTCATATTTTTATTTTTTATTAACGAGTTTATAATAAATACGAAAGCTTTCTCTGAAAATTCTTTTCGTCATCAATATTTTAATTTTAAACTCATTTCAATTTCTTTATTTATTTTAAATACAAAACAGGAAAACTATCATAAATACTTATTTAATTTAATACATAACTCTTGTACTAAAAATCATAATATGATAAAAAGTAAATGCATAAAAACTTTTTAATAAAGAAAACTTTAATTTAAGATAATAGAATATTTTTATATCTACTTTACTGATATACAATCAGTTTTTAAATGAACTAATTATGAAATTAAGTTTTCTTTAATACCTAAATTTATTTGCATATTTGTCATTTACTTTGGTCCAACCCACCGTGTTTTCTTGCGAGTTCATAGAAATCAAGTTTAGTTTTCAAAAATATTTTATATTAAAATAAAATAAAACCGTGTTATTATTTCAATTTAATGGAGTCCTTGAAAATAATGACCATGATGAATCTATAAAAACGAGAGTGATTTTTTTTTTTTAATATAATATTATTCATACATTTTTTCCACGACTATAAAAGTGATTTTTGTAGTGCACAATGAGAATATCAAATAAAAATGCCTACTTTAAATAGTTGTGGTAAAATATTACTGTTTTTTTCAGTCTTTCAATAAAAAAATTCAAGAACACAATGCAAAATACCGGTACAAATTCAACTTTACGGCAATTTAATATGAATATAGTTTTAAAAGTTTCTTTAATTTTTCATGCCATATATTCAGAAATCTAAAAACATAACAAGCTAGACAGAGTATCAAAGCTTTTACTGTAAAGTCATTAAAATAATATACGATATAATGTATTTGACGATTTCATAATAAACTTGAGTTTAATTTACATCGTTAATATATATTTTTTGTAAAATTCCACTTATTTTATTAAAATTTAAAACTTAATTTCAACTAAAATCAGAACGTGTAAACTTCTTATAACATAACAGAGTGTCATATGTCAACTCATAGTAATCGCTGCAAAAGTTAGTTAAATTAAAATTTTAGCTCTGCTCTTATAAAAGATAACGATATGCAAATGAATATTAACAGAATGGAAATTTTGCGACCGTTTCCGGCCCACAGAGCATTGAGGTCCCTCTCATGAGACGTCCTCTGGGGCGCAATTCTATCTGAGCTACGACATCATCCTCCATTGTAAGCCAAACAAAAGTTAAAATGGTGAATGGGATAAAATAGTAACTTATCTTGCCATCTCATAATGCTGTCCCACAAGATGTAATTTGAATCTCATTGTTAGGCAACTACTGATTTAATCACTTAATTGAAATGAAATTACTCGAGACGCAAATTTATCATAATTTAATTGTTTGTAATTCTGTATGTCATATCTTAAAGTATTTTAATATTATACTATTGCAAAAGTATCATATTGACCGTGTTTAGGTATAAGGGCGTAACCCTCAGTTTTTTGAAAAGTGCTTTTATTTGAGAATCGTAATGTACATAACTAAATACACGTTCTGTCAAAAGAAATTAAGCCAAAAATGCCAAATCATTGTCGAAATTTAACTTTTGATTCTGAAAAAAGATGATCTACTAAGTTTGTATGGAAAGAAAAAAAACATTAAACGTCAATTTTAATGATTAGATATGAACTTCATTATCAGATCAAAAAAATGAAAAACAATTTATTGGTCATTGTGCACTTCAATTTTGTGTTAGTGTGACTTTTACTAAAAATCATTAAAACACGTTTTTTGTGCCTTCTGTTAAATTTGTTTTGTAAGGGTTACTCACCTAAACACGGTCAATATTTATATACATACGTAGGTCTGTATATAACATGTTTTAACAATTTGCATCTAAAACATTCATACATGCTGAAGAGAAATATATACATCACATATGTATATTTATACGTTTTTAATTCATTGTTCTGAAAACATGTTTATTTTTAATATTTTTTATTATAAAAAGTGGCTAAACATCAAGTCTATTAGCTGAACTTAGTTAAAAAAAACCTTGGAATAATAATTTCGTCAATATCTAAGAATATAACACTTAACATCATTAATAGATTTGTGTGTGTTTGATGCTTGTTTTAGCATATGTTTTATGTATTCTCAAAATAGTTACATTTTTTGTTTATGTACTTGATTAAATCGTTCGTATTAGATTAATGAATATTACTAATTAATTTTATTTTAAACAGCAACATACTATTAAATACACGTGATCATTTTTATTTTTATCAACTAAATCGTATCTAAATAAATTCCACAACAATGGGACATGCGTGTTATAATTACTAAACATATATTTTTTTACTTAATAATCTTAATGATTCACAAGCTTTTATCTCGACTTTTTAAGAATTTTGTACGCCATATAAAATTATACATAAAATTTATTTTGAAATTTTCCTGTTAACTCTTAAGTCGTTAAAAAAGCAATCTAGATTCCTTTTGATACTAAGTACTTTTAAATGAATTCAAACGATTTTTTTCAAATTATTTTCAACAGCAATATGGTGATTAAAAGTACTTTGGCAGTTTTAATTATAAAATGTAAATATCCACTGCAACAATGCAACAAACATATTTAGCATGTAGATTGATTCTTATGAATTGTTTATTTTATTTAGTATATGTAATACAAAACTTCACACAAGAATATAAAAGTCTTTCAATAGAAATATTTTTATATACTCTTTTATATTATTTATTTTATTATCTTCATAAGTAAAATAATTTATTAATTAAGTATACAGAGACAAATATTTTAGACATAGTATATTATATCAAAGTAAGTAATAATTACTTGATAAATAAGTGAAACAAATACTTTTACTTGTTGTTTTTTTGTACCAGCAGACTTTTTTGAATGAGTTTTTGAAAATACTATTATTAAAACAATATAAAAGAATTATGGTTCAAAACAAATACAACATAAAGCCATACAATAAACCATAATCGAAAAAAAAAAGGTTTTATTTTCACACAAAAAATACTCTGCAATATCAAATTGCATATTAAAATAAAGATATTTACTTAGTTATGCTAATAAGCTATTCTGACCCAAACTAGTATAGTTATTTTTACGTATAGATTAATTCAGATATATAAATCGTATCAAGAGTCATAATGAATTATGTATCGCATTTATTAAGGCAAAGTGGAGCTAATATATAACACAATAACGTTTTATTTATCGCTAAACGACCGGAACTTTCTTTTGAGATGGTTTATTTATGGTAATCTGATCAAAATATTGATATCATGTGTACTAAACGCAACGAATTCCGTTTTCAATTTAATTCCAGCTGTCGGTCTGATAGGATCATTCGTCATGATTGCGGGAAAAGGAACATATTTTTTTCTAGTTCAATGTCCTATTGTCATTTGGTTTGTGCTCGTTTTAACTTTTGCCGAAACTAGTGCAATATTATTCATTTTCTTCCAAGTATATTTCTTTTATACATAAACATGCACATCAATCAGCAAAAATAATTTCAATCATATCATTGGACATTATCTAAGAAATATTGTTACATATTAGCATATTTAAAGAATGGATTATATACAAAAAATCATAATTGCGATTTCTAATGAGGCATACGATTTTGCATAATAATATATTTTTCTTGACTAAGCGATGCAATAAACATTATCAGTCGAGGTTATATGACTATAAAAATAAATAAAACATGTATTTTACTCTGCTTACACAATAAAAATTCCTATTGGCAATGGGTGTAGTTCCAGCACTATATTAAGAAACGATAATGTAAAATCCGTTGGCTAAAAATATATTTTTTTGCATTTACTTGGTACATATAGTGGAAAATATCTTTGTAAGCACTTTTAATCACTAAATTAACATTGCTTAATTAAAAGGAAATGTTTATTACATGCGATAAAAGTTATGTAAGTATAATAGAATAAATGAACGACACAATATCGACCGTGTTTAGGTAAAAGGGAATAACCATCACAGAAAAAAAATTACAGGGGACACAAAAAACGTGTTTTAAAGATTTTTAGTCAAAGACACATTAACACAAACCTGAAGTGCATGATGACCAATAATTTGATATTTCATTTTCCTGATGTGATAATTAATTAAGTTATTAAAGAAAAATTATTAAAATTGGCGTTTAATGCTTTTTTACTTTCCACGCAAACTTAATTATTTTTATGTGTTATTTATATGTTATTAATACTATCATAGATACATGTAGCTCTGAGATTTTATTATAAATAGTCTAATAATAGGGGTGAAAATGTACACTCAGACCATTATTGTACACGTCACTAATAGTGGCATACCACTGTTTGTTATACCCACTCCATTGACGCGGTCTATCCCTCTAGGGACCACTGACAGCACTTTTAAATTAATTACCTCTACTGTTGACAAGGGGAGAGTGTTCTGTGAAGCATTTTATAAATTATTTTTGTGTTGTGCATATTTTGACTGAATGAGTTTAATTTTGTTTGTAGTGGCAATTTACCATAAAATGATATTGTTTTTCCAATTAAACTTATTTTAATTATGTATATGTACAGCGATATCACTATTATTATTCAAGTTAGTACAATTCAATCATTATATATTAACATATGTAAGTATATATTTAAATTACCTCGTCTTATTTTATATAAGATTTTTATTTATATATTTATGATTTTGAAGTTTAATAATAAGTTAATTATCAAGAAAGAAGTAACGGAATTAAATTTTAAAAAATACTTACGTAAATTAGAAACTGAAAAATATGATAATATATATTATTTTTTTAAATAATATAATATACAAAGTATTAAACTTATAAAATACGATATTTGAGTAAGACAGTAGCAAATTTTCTTAACAACTATTGTTAGAAAAACTTTTAAAAAGAAAAGCTAACCTACAGTTTATCAGATCGATACAAAGTCTAATATTGAAAGCTGTGCTATATATACTACACACAGTGTCAGCTTTCCGTAGCCATAACTTAGCCTTCGGTCTGAACAGCTAAGCCCCTAGTTACACGCCATTAGTTCTGCTTGCTGGTAAGGTCACGTTAGTATCCTTTGAAAGCTAAATGTTTAAGACACACGCTCATGGTTCGATGAGTTTTCTTATAAAATAATTGATTATGGTTATGGCATGCAAAAACGTATATTCCACGTTAGGTGTTTTAATAGTTGGGTTAGTTGAGGGTCAAAGGAAAAACTTTTTCTGTTTGCTGGTGTGTTGTAAAGTTTTAACCAATGCATTATCATACACACTTTTATCATAGAAATAAAAAGAGTTCGTCGCCAAATATTAATATATATTTTTTCAATGTTTTAATTTTTTTTTAATACATTTCTCATTTTATTCGTAGTATTTATTCACAACCTATGTAATTTATAAATAATATATATAAACGTTAAGATAAATTTAAACTAATAGTTTTAAAAACATACAGGTGAAAAAATAAAAACAAACTAAGGTCATATTTATAAAAACAAAAAAAGTAGCACAGATTTTTATTATAAAAAATGTACTGTAATGATAAATATACATGCCTCCTTTATGTATTTTTAAAAAAAATCTACCAATTTTGTTTCTTAAATACAAATAATCGATATATTTTATTTTACCGCTAGTTTATTTTTATTATTATATTTCATTTTTCTATGCTTAGTATTTTACGGTGTAAGTACAAATAAATCTTATCTACTATTTTTTTAGACATTCATTTTATGATTTATAAACATTTTGTTACGTAAGAGCTTTTTATTGATATTTATATTTTAACCATTTAATTCCATCGCCATAATTATGAATATAAAAAAATGTCAGCTTAGGAATAAAATTCACGCTATGAGCTTAAAGCTGAATTATTAAAGTTTTATTTAAGTTAACTGTTTATTAAAGGTCTGTAGGTGACATAACGTGAACAAGACGTTGTAAAATATCAATAACCGAATAAATTAACAGTGATATTAAAATCTTTCAACACTTTATTTGTTCGTTTTAAATAATAATCTATGAGAGTTATTTTTAAAACTCAAAATTATTTATTATATTAATTTAGATCATTGCGTCAATTTTTTTATGAAAAATATTGTATTTATCAAGCTAAATTATTGTACATTTGAATTTAAAACACTAAAATAAAATAAGAAAACATGTAAAATACATGAATTTGATGGCGTTCATTATATTATATACATTATTTTATTGTAAAATTAATACAATACACTACGAGTTTACATACAATAGTGGCAATGTTAATGGAGTCTTGAAAATGGTCTTTACTTTATTTTTATGTTCGTTTTCAAAGAATACTCATACGAAAATTATATATTTTTATTCATATCCATAAGTTTTTTGATGAATGCATTTTAAAATAAAATGTCATTATTATAAATATTGAAAAAATCTTTAATTGTCTACATTTCTGTTTGTCTCCTACAATCATTCTGTGTTACTAATAAAAAATTTCACTAATAAAAAACCAATGCCGAATAGGCAAACTCTCAATTCACTTACTTGGCGGTAGAGAAACCATTGTAAAATATTAATACAAGCAATTTGTAGTTATACTCTTTTGGCTTTTGAATAAATGCCACATACTCGTATACTCATAGTTCAAAAGATTTTTTTCATTTTTTATTTTTTAAATACTTAAGCATTTTCAAAAATTATTGATCAAACTTTGACTTTCATGACAATGCAAGCATATTTTGATATTGATTTTTTTTAAATTTTTCTTTCGTAAAGGAAGAATTAAACGATTGTTATATTCGATAATGAATTATTTACAATATTATTTTTCTATAGAAATAAAGTTAAAATTATGGCCAAAAATATTTGTTTAATTAAAATTGTGAGTTTAACATAATAATAACTAACGTGAATAACGAACATACTATAGATATGAAATTTTTCCAAAATAAACATTATTGATCTTTTTTATATTGCGTTACTTTTAAATGTTTGTGAGCATAAAAAATGAGCGCTACTTTCATTTTAACCCCAAAAGAGTGCCTTTGTTATGTACTTACATGAAACGTTTTGTGCTCGCTTTTCAAAGTTACGTCGTCTCTTGTAGTAGTTAACAATGACAGGTTTTACTATAACTATAAGAAATTTTCTATTATCAACGTCTTTCACTAAAAACAAGTTTTTTGTCATTATATTATTTAAATTTTAGGTTTTCTATATAGTTAAACTAAATTTTTGGTCAACTTATTATTTTACACTTGACCATAGTATTTTAAGTTTATGGTCGTTTTTCTCATTTTTTTCTATTTCAATATAATTTATGATTACAAAGCGGAAAATATTGATGTAAATATTAAATTAATATAAATAATCTGTTTGTATAACTTGTTTCTCTACTTTCAATTCTTAGTGGAAAGCCATTATAATAAAATAATAACACAATAGAAATTTTCAGAAAATATATACAAATTTTGTTTTTATTTCAATGTAATTGATAAGGATCCACGGCAAGATAAATATGGTATAGAAAATAAAAGAGAGTCACTCCGAGGAGAAAAAAATTGAAGGAATATTACGGTATGATATTGTGTTTCGAAAACCCTGAAAAAGTTTACTTCAAATTTGATGTGTCTTTAATAAGAAATATTTTCTATTTTTGATACTTTTATTAAAACATGGAAAATCGTTTTATTTTTAATACAAATATTTTAAATATATATATACGGTTATAGAATGTATAAATAAAAGAACACGTTATAAATATAAGCTTGGAGTAATTTTATTGAAGGAAATTTCATTACGCGTCTATCGCTTTGAATATTTCGATATTTGGCTTCCTTCTAATGTGCAAGTATCACTGAAAGAAAAGTTTTTCAATTTTTTCTAAAGTTTTTAACAAGATTTTATACTTAATACCTCAGCCACGGTACGTGTTTTTATTTATGGCTTAAAAATCTCAATTCATAAATTTTCATGGTGAAAATACTTGACTTTACATTAAAAATTTTTAGTATTTTTATTATCACATCTATTGGGCTTAAAAATTATTTGAAATACAATAGCCGAATATACTTTTCACGCGATCACAAGTTTTCATTACGTCATAAAAAAAGCTTTACTGATTATTAAATTTTTTATTAAAGAAAGATGATATTTTTCTATATTGTTACTCAATAAATTGTAACCATTGTTTTCTAAATTTAAGTCAATTAAAAATTATTACAATATAAAACGTATAAGTTTTAACTGATAAAATCGTTATAATATAAATAAAACAGTTAAAACTGTTCTCTTTTTAAGTTTTCCTTTTCATTAAAATCTAATTGCTTCAGTCATTTAATCTGTAAACGTTACTACAGAAACGCTCACGTAATCCAATAACTGGGTGGTTTTTGTATGACGCTATTATAAACACAGACAACTTTAATATTCTTGAAAATAATTCTTCAGCCTAAGCGCTTCACAGTGAAGGTACTATTAATGCCAGCGTTCTGTTTTAAATTTTCCAGCTCCTTTGCATTACAGTTTATATATGATCACCAGATTTTTTGGCTGGAAAATTCTTTGGCTTGTATCCAGTTTCCTTTAAATTGCTTTTCTATATATTTACTTTCTTCACGTAAATGTAAATTTAATAGCTTAGACAATCTCTTAAAATTATTTATAATTCCGAAATGTTCATTATTAAACCCAAATATAGCCGTATAAAGAGTATATAATCGAAACTAGCTTAAAATTCTACTTTCATTTACTTCTTTGAATTGGATTATCTCTAAATAATATTTTGATATATAAATATTATTAAAAATTAAAACATTGACATATTTTATGTTTAAATTTTATGTAACGATAAATTGATATACAATAAATAAATTCAATTATAGTATATAAAAAATGTATATACTACTATATATATAGTAAATATTACTAAATTATTAGTAAAAATAATGAAAACAATAAATATTAATTTTCTTTTCCCTTGAACTTGCTGATTATATTTATATAAAAAATAAATGAGCACTATTAATTCAGAAACAAAATACTGTTTCAGTTTTTTCAAAGTGAGAAGTAAAAACCAGATGCTGACCAGATCAGAAAAACTTATAATGATTTTTGATCCATGGAAGTTTATTTTGTTATTTTTGTGATTCTGTCAACCATCTTCTTTGTAAAATTTTAATTATTTGTATGACAGGTAAAATATATAATTTATTTATATGTCTATATTATGTTTACCTCCAATGTGAAGAATTATTTGTTATCTCAGGAGCAATTTCGTTGTTCACATTAAACAAGTAACTTGAGTAAAATAAAGCTCGATATTAAATATTATACAGGGTCCAGCATTCGAAGTGTAACCAACTTCAGACCGCTCTCACAGCTGACGCACGGGCATCAGCT
>JAPMAG010000902.1:0-13585 GCA_036584685.1 Rhyacophila sp. Rhy_31_5 | reverse complement strand
TCGCCAGTTCTAACGCAGCATTCGCTACCTTCGTGTAGGGATTTGATGATGGCAAATGATTTTTTTTATTTTGTATACATTTAGTCAAATAAATAAAGTTACATACCTGCAACTACTCCCTGAGCTAGTATTCCAGGGACTGCAGCAGCGTTTGATGGAGCGAAATTTATGCAAATTACTCCGACCAATACGGCAATGAGAAGAAACTAAAAATTGAACAAAATATTGTTTTTTTTATTATTTTCTGCTATTCTACTTATATTTTACGTAGTACTAACAAAATCTTCACAGCTTTAATGGTTACCTACTCAACTTTGTTAATAAAGAAATCGATTTCTTCACTCACGATTTAACTACTGTTTTTTTTATGTACGATGTATGTGAGACAACAATGAAACTCAAATATTAAAAAAAAACATTGTACAAATGAATCATTAAAAAAACTGCCTTATCTATGGTAGAGAGCTATTTCATAAACAACACTGCTTTCAAATTTTATCATAAAATTGTATTTTTTTTTTATTTACTATTTTTAATATTCTCTGTGAAAATGTACATAATATGAATGTATAAAAGCGTATTTGTATTATTATAAACAATTCAATGTATTCGTCGTCAAAAATATATTACAATTAGATCAAATATAATTATTGATATGTTTGGTTATAAATTCACTAACTGCTACTAAAACATCATAATTTAATTAACGTCACATTATAAAACCATCCCAATATTTTATTGTATTTATATTTAAAAAAAATAGTTTAATTTAGAATAATATTTACATTGTAAGAAATTAAATGAGCTTTTATATTAAGTTTTTAATTTATTGTTGAATCCACATATTTTGACAATATTTTAGTTTGATACCATATCACGAGTGTAACCAAACTTTTCCCATGAGAAAAGAGAAGTTTTGTAATTAACACATGATGTTTTTATAATTAACAAGAATAGGTCTAAATTTGTTCGTTAAGAAAAGTCTCACCTGTTAATAAATCAATCAGTATATAACATTTTTAATAACACAAAAATTTACTAAATATATATTTTTACTTTAATTAAATTTTATAAGTAAATTATAGGAAATACTGAAAATTTTTTGGTGATAAACATTATTTTTAATAATAATTGTTACCTTTTTCATCTTGATCTTGTATAACTACTCTATAATTTACGACTTTTTAGATTTGACAAAGGCAATGTTCTTGAACCCACTGGCTGGTCTTTTGTGAGACAATCCTTTTATAGAAAACTATTTTTTGTTCATATTGTATTCCTTCGCATCTCTAAAACGAGTAGGTACCTACGCCGGAAACTAGACATCGCGAAATAAATAACACAGTCGTAGGGAAGCTTGGTTTATGTACCAATTATGTAGAGTACAGCAACTTGCTATAATCAAAACACAAGAAAAAAATTAGTTATTTATTTAAATAACTATATATTGCAACAAACGAGTAAAATATAATAGAAACAAATATGTTTGTTTTACTTAAAATAAGAAAGAATCAATCACTTTCGTATAAAGATATATTTTCCTACGAGTAAATCGTAACATATATAGACGGTAAAATTTTATTTTTCTATACTTATTCAAAACCTTCATATGGTTTTTATAATTACAAAATATTTTTTTCATCTTTAACTTATAATAACATTTAATTTGCTTGTTGACTAAAGTTTTCAATTTATTGAGATCAAATAACAAATAAGATTGAACGAACTGTATGATTCACGTTTGCTATAAAGTTTCAGAAAACTTTAAACTGGTTGTTTACATATCGACCGTGTTTAGGTAAAAGGTAGTAACCCTCACAGAACACATTTTGCTATAAAAATGTGTTTTAATGGTTTTTAGTCAAAATTGAAGTGCATGATGACCAATAAATTATTGTTTTATTTTCTTGATCTGACAATTAAACAAGTTATTAAAGAAATTGACATTTAATGCTTTTTTTCCATTCCATACAATCTTAGTAGATCATTTTTGAAAATCTAAAACTAAATTTTGACAATACTTTGGCATATTTGGCTTATTTTTTTTTAGCAAAACGTGTATTTAGTCTTTTTAGTTGTCTACATTGTGATTCTCAAATAAAAGCACTTTTCTAAAACTTGAGGGTTATGCCTTTTTGTCTTAACAGGGTTGATATCTATAAGATGTTTTAACTTAGTATATCTTAACTGAACTTAGTTTCAACTTGAATTGACTAAAATGCATTATTATTTATTTATATCCATATAAGCTCCAGTACGAAATATATGAGATCATCACATTGTGAATATTTTCTTAACAGTTAGTTTTTACGAGTAATAATTTTCAATTATTAGCTCCACCATTTTTGGATCATATCCTAGCTACAATATAAATGAATAAACATTTGAATAAAAAATGCAACCAGCTACGGAACTTGACCTCACCGCTCCCGCATGCTAGATGGACGCGCTACTACTACTAATACACTAGCCTAGTGGGCGCAAACATTATTTATTCGAAATTTTATAATATTTAAATTTATTGTATACTAAAAATGATGCGATTATAAATGCAACAACATGTTAGGCAAATACGCAATTATGTTGTTTTGATGAAATTTTATTAAAAATTAACCTTAACCATTTCTGTGCCAGAACCATAGTGACAACCTGAAGAGTGTGAATTTTAAACCGAAAATAGAACCTTATAATATTTCTTTTAATAATATATTGAACGTTTTTTTGCCATGACTTAGTTTTAACTATCATGTTATAGTCATATATGTGCTTTTTCTCACTTAAAATCATGCGAAGTATTAAAAAAAAAACTATATAAAACTACGTTTAAGTTGTGCAAATTAGCTCGCTTCAGTTAAAAACTCAATGATTTTGGAAGTTGTATGACAGATTATACAATCTTTCTAGAACGACTTGTCTTTTAAATTCAAAACTATAACTTGTTGCTGAAAAAAAAATTATCGTTATGAAACGTAACTATTCACTGCAACCGCATGTCCAGCAATATTTTCAAAAAAGTATGATCCAATCATTTTACTAGGAGAAAAACTGCACGAAATATTGATACGTAATAAAAGTATTGTATACGTATTGTCTTTTATTTTATCAGTCGTGCTCCAAAATCAATATCACTGTTTATTTACATTGTCTATTTGGTTGAAATCGTTAATTAAACTTTCGTTCGTTCCTCTTCTTGAGACACCGTGTGGCAAGAAAAAAGTAAATATATCCTCAATTATAACTAAAATGATTATTTCATTAAAATATTTATTAAATACAGTATGAAAAACTACTAGCACATATCATTTATATCATATCCATAGCATTTTGAACTAATATATTTAAAATGTTTCAAATATCGAATTAGTGCTGTAGTTTTATTTTACATTTTTAAACTATTTTTTAAATATTATATGGTATTTTTAAACTACATCTATTCCAAAACAGAATACATAGTATTTCAATTTAATATACATATATATATATTATGATAGTTCAGCCGATTTGGTTTATTTTTGATCATTTTGAAAGTCATATGATATGCAGTACAATTTTTCTATTTACAGGGATTACACTCGTAGACCTGCGATTAAGCAGTCTAATTCACTCTCAAATAGCTATGGGGTCATCCATAAACTATGTAACGCTCTTAAATGAGAGGAAAATGTGTTCATCAATGTCTACATGGCTTTACAATGGGGAGGGTGAATTAATTTTATTCTGACGTAACACTTTTTTCATTTGAAATCTTGTAAATTTCATTCTTATTTAATGTTGAAAGTTACGTAGCTTTTGACAGGGGAAGGTAAGGGGTTAAGTTGAATATCTACATGGCGTTACATGGAGGAGAAGAGGGTTTAAACATTACCAATGGTGAGAAAAAGAATACAGTGCATTACGTTTATTTTATTTTTTTAAATCTTCTTTATCGAAAATATTAATATGTTACTAAGGAGAATATATTTCATTTTATTTATTGTGAATCCTTAGTAAAAAGTTATTATAAAATACTGTAAAAATACTGTAAAATTTTCCACGCAACATCTAGTTCAGTATGAATGCAATGTACGGTGCCTATAAATAAAAAGGTTTCACAAATTCAAGGTCAAACAAGTCAGTATCAGGTTGCATGAAAAAAAAATGGAAGACGATTATTTTTCACGGTTGGTATTAGCACGATCTGATACTGCCCGCGAGTTCTTTCGGGACGACTTTGGAGAATCCGCAAGGCTTCTGAGGCGCGGTCGCAGACAAGCAGTTGACTGATTTATTATTTACTCGATAAAATCTTATCGTACCATTATATTTTTAGAATTTATGACAGCATTTTGACTTACATTAAAATGAGTGCTATATGTAGAAATATTGCTAATATTTTTATTCGTTTACAGACCACTTTTGACAGGCATACTCCATAGTAACTCACTTTGTTTAATTGTATCTCTCATATTAAGCAAAAATAATACGTGCTTAGAACACCAAGAGAAAGGGGGGCACTAAATAAAAGTTTTGTAGCAGAATTTATCTTTCGTATTTCAAACTAATTACATTTATAGGCATTTTGAAAATGTAATAGAAAATGAATAAGTTCTGTTTATAAAACATTCTCTCATGTGTCATCATGTTTACACTGCAAAATAAAGTGCCCTGTGCTCGCAAGTAGAAACTATACAAAAATTGTATAAGTCTAGAAGTGTTTGAAACAGCGCAAATGACGGATACTGATGCATAAGAAGTTCTTAGATTAGTTTTCAACTGCTACTGGTATCAGTTGCATGTGTATTTATAACTTTATTCTTATGTTTAAAGTCTCTGAGCCTCAAACAACCCAACAGTTGCTTAATAACTATTCCAATATCACACTCAGCTTTGGGTGTTTAATCTTTTAAAATATAAGTTCGTTTTATATATTTTGAATGCATTTAATTCTTACCCTTATAAAATGTGTAACTGTGTTGAGAGACGCATAATAATTCAAATAAAAAAAAATTCTCCATTTATTTAACAAGCTCCAAGGACCAAGACGAAACTGGTTCAGTTAAGTAGTGCACAAAATTATAAATACAGAAACAAATATTATTTTTCTTTTTACTGTAGGTTTTGTTTAATTTCGAATTTTTGATGAATAAAATTTTATTTTATGGTTCATTATTGTTTTAATATTTTGAGCTACAAGCGTAAGAGGCCCCCAAAATTAGTTAGTGCTTAAGTAAATCTAAGGGTCTTAATCTAGCCTTGAGTATTGTTAAGTATATAAATATATATATATTGGCTATCTCGCATCCGTCATTATTGATATACATTACGCTTTCCCCCTCTCTCCTAAGTACATACCTCAGATTATAAACCACTGCAATAAAATCATAAAATATTTTTCAGTGTATTTACTATATTTTCCAAACGATATACAATTCTGGAAAGAATAAAATTACTTTGTAAACTTTTTTAAAACTTATTGGTGAAAAACGATTAAAACTCAACACTTAACTAAAACATATTAACACGTCTAGTAAGTTTGTATGGAAAGAAAAAAGCATTAAACGTCAATTTTAATGCTCTTTCTTTAAGAACTTTCTTAATTATCAGATTAAAAAAATGAAACATCAATTTATTGGTCGACATGCACTTCAAGTTTGTGTTAATGTGATTTTGACTAAAATCATTGAAACACGTTTTTGTGCCTCCTTTAAAATTTGTTTTCGAGGGTTACTTTCTTTTACCTAAGCACAGTTGATATGTGAATTTACGTCATTTGAGAAAACCGAGGAAGAGGGGGAGTCAGGCTTAATTTCTATATGGTATTACATATAGAGAGGGGGGGGGGGTAAAATAAAATAATAAAAAAACGTTACGTGGTTTGTAGACTAAGGGAAGAAAGAAAACATTAATTTTAAAAATTCGCTTTATTTATTAAATAACATTTCATGAAAATATATTGAGTTTCAATAGTAATGCCATAATTTTATTCCAGAATGTTTTAATGTGCTTTTATACAGTTTAATCTATGAAGTGTGATTAAATCTCTTTAAGATTTTGAGTTTCTCATATAAACTGTTTATTATAATCATTTTTTCAGTTGAATACACAATGTTTTAAATACAAAATTTATTATTTAAAAAAGTGTATTCGCAATTTATATTCATTTTATCCATGGTAATCGTCGTATCCTCCATACCCGCCATACCCCCCATATCCACCGTATCCTCCATATCCGCTATTTCCCCCGTATCCACTATTCCCACCATACCCAGCATATCCTCCATATCCACCATACCCTCCGTATCCGCCATATCCTCCTCCGTATCCTCCAAGTCCTCCGTATCCGCCTCCATATCCACCGTATCCACCACCAGCATAACCACCGTAGTTTCCTGCATATCCACCGTAGTCACCTCCATAGCCCCCGTGTTGAGCTGTTTCAGCGGTTTCAAGGTCATCAGTTGCGTGACCTATTACAACAACAAAAAACACTTACAATAACTTGTTCAATTTTATATTCCAAAAAATTAAATTTACAGAGTGTTAACAAGATGCACTCTTCAATTTTAACAAAAATCATATGACACCACTCGCTTTAATATTACAGAAATCGTCAAATTTCATTGTTTTCAATTATTTGGATGAAATTATTAAATTCTTAAAAAATACCTTTAACCGTTAATTAATTTATACATATTGCGTGAGTCAGGTTGGGTGAATCATCAGAATACTGAATGTCCACAGCCAGTGACGTAGCTAGAAATGTTGACCTCCCCCCCTTACAAAAATAAGATGAAATAATTATCCGTATGTGTTAGTACCTAATATTATTTACCAAAAACTAAAAACATAATAAATTTGTAAGAAAATACATTTCTGCAACATGATTCAAAAGTTATTGGCTTAAGGCGCCAAGAAATTGAGACGTTAGCGTATGGCTCATTTTTATTACCGTTGTTGGACAGTGGATATTAGTTATATATTGTTACTGTAATGCAGAACTATCCTACGTCATATTCTATTTTCACAGAAAAGCTGTTTGAAGTATTAGAATACGACAATTTGTGTGATTAACTTTGCAAAAACTTTTCTTTATACAAAACAATCTTTAGCAGATATACGAGCACAATACACACTTGAAATACTCTGCATGCCATGGACAAGTAAGCTGTTAATTGCTTTTACTAGGAAATGCAATTTTACTTGAAATATTAAGTATAGACAAACTAAGGGCACTTGCTTAACAAGGGCCCTCATGATTTGCATGAGTTTGCTATGAAGCAGCTACGCCACTGAACATGCCACATTTGTCATAAAAATGAAACAAACTGCTGTTTATTTTTTCTTCTCTAATTAATAACTTTTGCACATAAATACACGATAATACCGTCGCGTGCAGTTATTTTGTGGACTGGCTTAAAATCATTTATGAGGAAAAAACTTTACATTCAAAGAAACGTCGTGAGGGTCAATGCGCATGTTTATTTGTACTGGATGATCAGTGGTGATTCTTAAAAATATTTTTTAAAGTGAAATTAGTGACAAATTGCCATTAGCAACGTGTGTCGCTAATGTGATAAAGCGACGTGTGATATGAAAAAACTCTCTAATGTTGTGTATATAATACATATGCACATACGTATACTAAATTTTATAAATAAATTCATTTGTATTTGTAACCTTAACATAAACCTTATTTTCGAAATATATAAAAGTAATCTTTGCGGTAAAACGATACCCACATGCCTTGTTTAACAGCAGTCATGATTTAAAAAACATCAAGTGAGCCAGCCAAGTTTTTAATCATATGGATCTTCTCAGTTTGAAGATTGATTTTGACAGATTTTTTTACTAGTCATAATTTTCAGATATGAACTCAACCAATTTAGTCCATGTTCTGGTTTCAAATGTGCATGAAAAAATTTGAGCAATTGTTTGAACCGTAGACTGTCGGCTCGTGAATCAGATGCGATATCCACACATCTACAAATATAACATCTTTCTTATACAGTAAAAGAAATTTAGGATCAATATGCAAGTATTATTCTATACAACCAATATTATTACCTTGAGATACTTTCTTCACATCCAGTCCTGAAAAAGTAGCGCCACGCGATGGAGAAACATTTACGCAGAACAACGCAATTAACGCCACAAATGATAGAAACTAAAAATAAAGAAAATGATCAATTTATTGTATGCTAGTTTTAATTATATTTGATTTTATGGATAAAGCTCTGTTATGTTTTTATTTTAATTTGAAAGTTAAATTAAATTTGTGTTTTTTTTCGTAGTATATCACAAAACTTTCATACAAATCGAATGAAATTATGAAAGTAAATCTTGAAATAACGACGTCAAAATTTCAATATAGCGTTCGATGAAAAAGTCATAATAGTTGATTGCTTTTGTAAGCGTCGATATTATGAGTATTTAAGTTTTTAAATACCTGTTTAATATGAAAGAGTGACTTTTATATGTTTTTGTACAATTCCTTTTATATAACAAATAATGAAATTCTAATACATATAACGAAATATTTTAATGATCCTACAAAGTTTTATATGATAAGTTTTCACTACACGGCGGATATTGCCTGCAGTAGGTTATTTAAAACTATACTTATTACAAATCTATCGGTTACGGGCTTAAATTTCATACAAGAGTATATGCACATAGCTATTTGAATGTATGATACGAATATGGTTGTAATTGGTAAAGTAAATAATTGGTAACAGTTGAGCTATTTTATTTCTTGCATTCATATTTTTTTCACATTTATCGTTTTTCTATAGGCTCTACTAAATACCAATAAGAACTGTAAAGAATATTTTTTAATGTATTACGACTTAAAGATAGTAAAATTGATGTTTTGATTCTATTGATTTTATGCATTTACAAAAATTTAAAATAAACAATATTTTTATAAATATTATCAATATATTTTTCTTTGTCTTTTCGCATTTTTCGTTTTCATGTATTCTTCGTTTTTTTTCCAGATGCCATTATAAAAATAATCGTATACCACTATACTTCTTTCTCAAAAATATGTCAAAGTAATCATTATATGAGAAATATATGTTTGAAAATAGTTGCGAAATAATAACAAAATGAATATTGTTATACTTCACGTTACTTTATATACAGGAAGATGATTTTTGACACATTTATTTTAATATATTACTTTTTATTTTATCGTTTGTTAACATTATATTTTTCCAAAGACTAAATACGCGTTGAAGTCTCAATTAAAATGCTATAAACAACTTACTAAAATATATTTTTTATTACGTGGTTACAGAATCATATTTCTCTGTTTTTTGCTTTACTAAACGGTTGAAACTGCTTTTTATTATATCTATAAATAGTCTATGATTCAATAATGTTACTAGTAAATCATAGGCTGCATCTTAAGGAGAGTCGTATTTTTCAACTGCAATGACACAAATTTAACTTAGTTTTTTCATGAATATGATATCGATAAATTTATATATCGACCGTGTTTAGATAAAACAGATTATAACCCTCGCAAAAAAAAATTACAAGAAATACAAAAAACTTTTTAATGATTTTCAGTCAAAGTCACATGAACACAAACTTGAAGTGCTTAATTACCAATAAATAAGTGTTTTACATTTGTATCATTATAATTGAAAAAGTTATTTTTAAAAAATCATAAAAATTGAGGGTTAATGCTTTTTTTCATTTCCTTACAAACTTAGTAGGTTGTAATTTTTTAAAATCTAAAGCTGAATATTGTTAATAATTCGGCATTTTCGGCTTTATTTCTTTTCACTAAATTTGTATATAGTTGTTTACAATACAATTTTCAAATAAAAGCACTTTTCAAGAAACTGAGGGTTAAGCTCTTTTGACTATACAGAGTTGATATATTGACTACGTTATATAGTAATAATGAACTATAGATTATACAAAATGTTATAAAAAGTTAATTCTTAATATCGACGTAAGCATGGTAATATGTTTATTGTTGTTTTTTCGTAGTTCAAGTTTTTCACTCATTTTTATTACGTACTCGTATTATTTTCAATTAAACATGAACTATGAAAAATAAATCTATTTTATTATGTATATTGTAAAAATAGATACATTAGTTATTTTCTAATCTTCTATTTTTATAGTTTTATAGTACATATTTATATATTATATAATCATTGAAAAATAATATGTCTGTCTAAGTTACAAACAATGTTCTAATATAATTTAGACGAAAGCTCTAATTTTATCATGTTTATTAATGTGATACATTTTTAAAAATTATTCTAACGCTTAAATTATTAAAGTATTCAGTAAAAACAAAATTTCGATATATATACGACTATATTTTTTTAGTTATGATTAATTCTCATGTTGAATCCATATTTTTTTTCATTGAAAATAATTTTAATTTATTCAAAAATTATACAAAAATAGTAAATTGAAAAATAAACGCAATGTTTGAAAACAGCTTGAAATCAAAACCTTCCCGTAAAAAAGTGTTATCGATCGGAATACATTATCCATCGATAAACTAAAAATGATCAGTTCATTTGTTGTTCTTAAAAATAATTCTACTTCCAAACTAACTAAAATCACAATTACAATTTTTGTTTTTACTAGATTATGAAATATTGCAACATTAGAGAAATTATATGTGTAAAAATAATATATACCGTCGGTAAACTAGCACAAGGCGTTACGTCGTCAAAAAATACTGTTTGAAACAGTTGATTTTTAAAGTTTGATATATTTAATATGTAAGGGTAACTGAGACTATAAGCCTTGTTGACATTTTTTATAGAAGTAGAATATACTTAAAAAAATTCTATTCGCCCATATAATTTTTAGACGGTTCAATGTATTTTGACAGTAATAAAATATTCAATATCGACTTAATGGTAACAACATTTTAATATTACAGAAAAAGTTTTATACAAGGAATATGACTACGCTTGTTTCACCAGATGATAGAGCATGCAACAATCTACCAAATTGAATTTTACAGTTAAAACAGTCATTTTTTGACTTAATGCTTTTTGCCAGTATATCGACGATATATATTATGACAACTTTTTATCAGCCAAAATAGACTTTTATGTAATATGCATTTGAAGTTAACATTTTTGTTATTAGGTTAGGCTATGGTTTTTGACATGTTTCTTATGAAAACATATATACAGTATAACCATTATATTTACAGTGACATTTAAACAAAAAACGCAAGAAAACCAAGAAAAATATTATATTGTAGCTATTGGATGTAAATATTATAAATTTGGAGTGAGAAATAAGATTATTTCATAAACCCGAAACTATTTTTGCATTGACCATAAGAAAAACTATCTAAGTGTTTTTGTAAATACTACTTTTTGATTTTTCACTCACATTACTATTTATATATTATTATATAATGATATATATATATACCTTCATTTTGATGTATTTCAATAGGTTAGTATTTTAAATATACTTTGACTTAACAATGGCAGTGTTTTTAATGAACTGACAATCAATTTTCGGTCAATCCTTTTTATAGTCATTACAGTCATGCAGTCCTTTGTGCCTTTAGTTCTAACTACGGAAATTACGTTAACTACTTCAGTCGTGACAAATTATGGCTAGCGAGCTTACTCCAAATATTATTATATTTGAAATAAGCTCACTAGCCGTACTCATTGAATAAAGTAAAATTTTAGCATCCTTTACAAAGATATTTAAAAAAAATAAACTATTACACTAGGTAAAATACAACTTGAAAAAAAAAAAAAAAAAATACTAGGCATACATTCTTATATTTTTAAATATTAAATAAACAAATTTGACTTATTTTCAGTAGGCTTAAGTTAATTTTAATAGTGCAAACTCCCGCGTTGAAATTATATAATAAAAAGCATATCTGTCTCAAAAGATGCACCTTGCTCAATATCTAATTAAAACTTTATGAAGTCATATAACGCTATATATATTATTGTAATATTACAAAATTATCTCAATCAAGAGATTTAGATAAAATAAATTTTCAAATAAAATATGTTTCACTCAGTGGGAGCACTGAGGAGAGTCTACTAATTGTATAACAACAATAAAACAGCTGATTCTTCATTAATTTATGTAAGAACATAGTTTACCATTTTTTTTATTCATTATTTTAATGGTATCTAGTATTATCCCATCAGAAAATACCAACATAAAAATTCCATATATATTACATCAAAGTGTTTGCTTACGAGTATATAGGTGATATAATATGTAATATATTTTAAATAGCTTGTAAAATAGCATGAAGATTTTTTATAAATTTTTACTATGAGTAGATTATTTTCATTCCATGACCTAGCCACTTACACAAACCAATAAACATTTGAAAAAATAGTACGATATAGCTAGTAAAATGTACTGAGCATTATTAGGAGTGATACATTTTACAGCATAATATATAAATGCAACACATAGATTAGTGTTTTATTTACTTGAGGGTAAAAAGATTTGATAGAACATTCATTGTTCAGTTAAAATTATCCTCATATATCGATACGTACGTCAAAAGTCATTTTGAATACGTTTTTTACTTAAATTTCAATCAATTGTTTGATATCCACGTCCAAATCATCATTTTATTGTTTATTTTTTAACATCACTCAATTTAATCAAGGTTATACATTAATTTCTATGTTATTTCTTTAAAGTAAATATTTAAAACGTACGTTTTCTTATTTGGCAAGAACGTTTCAAACCCTTTTCAATGGTTGAGTTTCGTATGTGATATATTAATATGATGTCTAAAAAATTAAAAGCCAAAAAATTGCAAGGCCAAATAAGTCAGATCGATTGGTAGGAAAAAAGATGCCAGAGCTTCATAAAATAATGAGCGTCTACTACTCGAGTAAATTAATTACAGCGAGACCAGATTATCCCATTAGTAAAAAAAACTTTATGTGTATTCATGAAAAAAACCCAAACTATAATTCTGGAATACAAACTTGTACGATATTAAGTTTGTCCCCCTTTTAGATGAGTGGATATTGCATCTGACTCACAATCTGAGAGTCTTGGATTTGAATCCCATAGCTGACGAAATGCACACTTTTTCATGTGTATTTGAAACCAGGATAAACCAAATAGATTGAGCTAGTAACCGACAATGATTGCTTGGTAAAAAAATCTGTCAAAAAAATCTTTACATATTCTTCGTTTCAGAGCAGATATGATTAAAAGAAAAAAAATACAAGTACAAATTATGGAGTACTTGTAAAGTTATAGCCAACATTGATTTAACTATATTATATTTTTCTTTTTGATTGAATATATATTTTAATATAATGTTTTTTATTACTTGCATGCTTCATTCTACTTTTATTTCTGACTTTTTAATTTCTAAAATATTGAAATTGCTCATTAAATTAATTTACAATACATATTTATTGCACATGATTTTTCGTCAAGATACATGAAATTATTCAAATGGCGTGCTGTTTATACATGCGGTAGATACGGTTTATGCTCTCAAATATTTAAAACTAATAATATATTTATATCATACCGTATTTCAGTTAAATAAATTATATTTTATATTAATATATGTTTATGTTGTGTTTTTTTTTTATTTATT
>JAPMAG010000900.1:1478-13596 GCA_036584685.1 Rhyacophila sp. Rhy_31_5 | reverse complement strand
ATTTGCCACAAATTTGTTGAAGCGGAATAAGTTCACTTTGGAAATACACCCCTCATATAATTCTCAGTAATCTAAAATATTTTATAGAGTAATGTTTTAATATTAACAAATAATTGATAATATTTAGGCCATATAGTTATTTTTAAATCAATACCTTTATAATGTGCGAGAACATAAGAAGATTTATATAAAAAAAGCATATTTATGGAAATGAATGTCGTATAATATCGTAATAACAATAAATTACTGTACTGCTAAGTAAATGTTTGAGCATTAAATATATATTTTAAAATTGTTTTAGGAAAGCATAAATTAGCGGTAGCGCTAACATCTATTTTTTAACTAACTAAACTACCTATTTTTTTATAATATGAATTACTCATCATACGATCGGAAGAATAAAACGGTACCTTCAGAGATTGTCTTATATTATATTATTAAAGTTCATTTACCCAGCGGCATTTACCCTCGACAAAGCCACCACGTGGGTGAAACAGTCTTACTTTATATTCCGATTTCCAAAGCCCCAAATGCGAATTCGTCAGATTGAGCCGGATTTGAGAGGATCGGGATGTCGCGAGAGGTTAGGATGAGGTAAACCGAGAATAAAGGGAGGCACCGAGAATGAATACGACATTCCCTCCGCGGGGGAGCCGTATCGGTTACATCACATAATATTACAATTTTACCTTACAGACGACTTATCATATTATTGTAACTTATTCCAGATTTGCGTGTGATCCCCATTATACGCGCGCCGATAAAAGATCGTGGCGAAATACGAGGAAATTTTGACGTTAAATAGTATATGGTGTACAGGAATAACTATCTAATTTAAGTGACACACATTTGAAATAACTATCAAGTTTCAAAACTAGTTTAGAACAAATTGCACTTAACTTTGCCACTATTATGTCGAATTTCGTAAGGCTCAGTTATTTTGGGAAGTGCATACTAATCATTTAAACATGATGTATACTTATTATTATTTGATACTCTCCGTTTAAGAAAAACTTCACCAAATACTATTTCTCATTCCTTTCCAGTGAAAAAAGGGGCAAAATAAATGTAAAATGCCCATTACAAGGAATTTACAAGTAACAATTTTTTTGGCAAATTCTAAAAAAATTTGTTATATCCATTTGTAGCGTAAAATACAATTCACCATGGAGGTAATAAAATAAATATGTTATATCGACACTGTAAACAGTTTTTCGGCATTTGCGACAAATTTGTTGAAGTGGAATAAGTTCACTTTGAAAATACACCCCTCAAGTGTCCAATGACGAACGCTATAATATTTAATTTAGACTCCATAGAATTTCATTATATTCTCATCGATTCAAATGATCTTATTATAAAAAAAAGCCGAAGCGAAGAGACTTTATATATATATATGTACATATCGACCATGTTCAGGCAAAAGGGTTTAACCCTAAGTTTTAAGGTGCTTTTGTTTGAGAATCACAATGTATACAATGAAATGCACGTTCTATTAAAAGGAATGTAGCCAAAAATTCCAAATTATTATCGAAATTAAGCTTTAGATTTTGAAAAAAGAACGACCTTCCAAGTTTGGTGGAAAGTAAAAAAAGCATTAACCCACAATTTTAATGATTTTCCTTTAATAACTTGTTTAATTATCAGATCGGGAAAATAAAACATTAACGCCTTGGTCATAACGCACATCAAGTTTGTGTTCATTTGACTGACTAAAAATCATTAAAATATGTTTTATGTTCCACCTGTTTAATTTGTCCTGTGAGGGTTAATCCCTTTTGCCTGAACACGGTCGATATGTAATTAACAAATGGACCGTTGTACAGCCAGTTACTGAGATTGAAATTTAACCGGTGAACAAAGTATCCATTTCTGAATCGGCGAATTTCATCAGGTGGATATATGTTTGTAGAAAATAACTTAAAAGGTGAAAAAATACATGTCCCACAAAAATCATCAGTCCAGTTTTTAAAAAAAAAACATAATAAGAAAATAAATGCTTTCGCAAAAGAACACTTCGAATAGCTGAAAAAGAAAGTTCTCGAATGAATCGTTAATTTTCAAAATAAATGCTGATATCGTTGCCGACTCGTCAGCAGAAGTTCTCGAGCTAAAATTTAATCAATCGGGAAAAGTTAACAATCAATTTGCAGAAATTGTCTAGTCGGGCGACAGACGACAGACGGACGGGCGGGCAGGGGGGTGTTTGCTGCAGCCAGAGAGTCTGGCGCCACTGCCCGTCCCCGCCCCCGCCCTCGCGACATCTGCCCACTTCAAATACTGTAAAAATGAGACAGTGCTTCGGCTGCATGATGAATATTTCATACGGCGATAGTGTATGGAAATCCAAAACTGAAAGCGTCGGCATCATCAGCAAATATCGGTGCAAAGGGAAACTTTTCGTATTTTCATATACTGAAAACTTTAAGAGATTTAAGTTTGTTGGGATCTTACACTCCTAACACTTTTGACTCTTAGCTGAGAAATAATAATAAAAAAAAAATACAAAAAAGCTTCTATTACAAGGGGTAATGATACAGATACTACAAAAGATGAATAAAATAAAACACTATTTTACATACTTACAGTTTTCTTAACTAAATAATTTGAAGTACGCCTTTTTTTAAATTTTCCTATCACGGTTAATCGCAGAACTAGTTAATGACTCTCCAACAATACAAAAGTTCATCAACATATTTAAAAAACAATATATTCTACAATCAGATACTTAAATCTAAGGTTCTTCACCGATCGATCGTGAAGCAAAAGTATGTCGATCCCAATTAGGATTGTGAATTTTGAAAATAATATTCCTGTCGTAGAACAAACTGGTTATCCTAGATATATGGTTTAATTTAAGAAACTTAACGATATTTTGTCTTTTAAAATAGATGTATTTAAATTCAAACAACTAGAAAAATAGCTTTAGAAAAAATTCTTATACGATTCGTGTTAGATGTCGATCGACATGAAAAATAAAATTAAAAATAGCTCTCTGCCTCAAAAAGGTTGGGTACCCACGTGAGATGAATCCAGGTGAACGTACTAACATAAAAATATTATGTTTTCTAAAAAAACTAATTCGACTTTTGTTAATAGAATAAAAGAAAAATTGTTTCAAAAAAGACGTTCGCCGACAAGACATTTCATAACTACGATGGATTTTTTACAAATAAATTCTTCACAGTAGTAGATCGACAAAATGTAGTGATCTAGTGTCAATTGATGTAATAATTTTTGCAGTATAACGACATACTTGGAGTTAAGTATACGCGTGTTTAATATTTATGTGGAAATAAAAAAAACATGCTTGAATATATATAATTTAACGATTTTTTTAGTGAAGAGACACAGAATATTAACATGAAATAATGACATTCCCCAAAGGCATCAAAGAAATTTAATAACGCTCCCGACTAGCAAGTATGAAATTGCCTCAAATTTAACGCCAGCTACCTACTAAGGGGTAAATCTGCACGCCATGACGCCAGACTTATCCGATTTCATATATCGGATAAGTTATCGCGGCGCTAATGTCCGAAGTTGAAACCGCAACCGGAAAACGGCGCTCTTGAGATTTCAGCGTCGGCGGAAATGTAACGTATGGCTGCGAGCCGACGGGTTCGGGAGGTGGGGAGATCGACTCGTTTGTAGGCTGTTTCCCGACATCCGTATTCTTGTCAATAAAAATTAAATGACGGTTTTTGGGTAAGCAAGGGGCATTATGGCCGCGTTATACCATTAGCGGGATTGTCTATATATAAATGTTTTCGTCTGTAATGTGATATGCATTTAAGTTTGTATGATAAAGATGATAAAAACGCTTAATAACCGAGGTAGTTAGTTTATAATTCATACATAAACGTATTTTTTTATTTGAGACTTCTCGTATTTATCGTTTATCGGCATTCTTCGTTATTTTGAGAGTTCTTTAAAAAAAACGAAGAATACAGTTTCTCTGTAATGTAAATTGAGATTGAATTCCATTATTACGAATTCTGGGGTAACGAAAATGTCTGTACACGCACTTTTCGCAGAACTACACGAGGCACTTATAAACTGAACATAAAAAGTAAATTTCAGTATCACTATTTGTAGTAATATATCGACCTTATTTAGGTAAAAGGGATTAACCCTCACAGAAAAAAATTTACAAGAGGCACAAAAAACGTGTTGTAATAATTTTTAGTCAACGTCATATTAACAAAAACTTGAAGTGCATGATGACCGATATATTAGTGTTTCATTTTCGTGATCTGATAATTAAGAAAGTTATTACAGAAAAATAAGCCAAATTGACGTTTAATGCTATTTTCCTTTCTACACAACTTTAGATCGTTCTTTTTTCAAAATCTAAAGCTTAATTTCGACAAGAATTCGGTATTTTCAGCTTAATTCCTTTTGACAGAACGTGTAATTAGTTGTGTACATTGTGATTCTCAAATAAAACCACTTTTTAAAAAACTAGGAGTTACTCCCATTTACCTAAACAGGGTTGAGATTTTAAATCATGCAAACTATTTAAGTTTGTCTAGCAAACTACGTCTTAAGTTGTATGAGTAAACTTGCTTCTGGCACTTAATCGGTTAAAATATAACGTCACTGGGTCACTAAAGAATATTTATAGTAAAGAAAACACTATTTAAACCTAAACATTTGTAAAAAAAAAACTGGGGGTCATGCCCTTTTACCTAAGCAGGGTAGATATAATATGGCGACGACGTAATATATTGTTATTTAAATACTTGTATAATATATAACAGCGTATTTATATTTTATTAAGACCCGCAAGAAGGTGTGTGAAAATATTGAATGTGAATGACTGAAGAGAGAGCTAGAGACAGAGAGTAGGTGAAGGGAGGTTGAACAGTCGGCTATATACGCGAATTGATCGTAGCGTCATATTTAACAATAATAATCTTTTATTCGACATATTGAAATTTCAGTAAGATACAGTATTTTTAAGCTGTCCTAAAGTTCAGTATGTTGAGATTTTAACTGTATACGTAGTACTAGAAGGAGATTAAATATGTATATAATTTTCAGTATAAGGAATACAACAAAATATCGCAGAGCAAACGAACGCCTGGGTAATGACGGGAACGTCTCTTTCCAAAGTTGGTGATAATATAAACAAATCAATTTCGTTTAAAATGAGTCGCTCAAATTAAAAATTACGTGTAACGTTAACATTATGAAAATGTATACAAAACCTATTGATATCAATCAAATAATATATATTTGCAAAAAAAAACATAAAGATAATTCCTAAAAAGGTTTGCCTTTAGTAAAAAAAAAAAGAAAACATCACACACTTGCGATAAACAAAAAGAGAAAACACGAGTGGGTAAATAATGTAACCCCGTAAATGAATGTTTGTCCTGGAATTGACAATCTATACGAAACCACATATCAATAAACATTCATATAGACTGGGCCGCACAACACGTCATCGGGTTCATTTAGCTTCGACAGCCGCCCGTGTGGCGTGGGCGGGGGGTGGTTCGAAGGCCGCAATGGGGTAGAGACGGGATCCTCAAACGCACGGCGAACTTAGGAAATCGAGTAATAAAACAATGACATTGTTCAAAATGTATAATTAACTTACGAAAGCTTTCCTTGCATCGGTCATGTATTTTTCGAATAACAAAAAAGTGAAATAAAAAGCAATTTGTAAGGCAAAACATGGTTTTTACAATGAATGCTGATGAGTATTATGGCGTTGAAATGTCATTATACAAATGTTATGTTACTTTTTTCTCGTTCTAAGTCTTCGATATTAAGTTATTATATGAAGACGATTGCGATTAAAGTCCTGCGTGCGCTTCTACGCCAGTACATAGAGGGACTTGACAGCAATGTACGAGTAGCGACAGTTATACGTATCCAGTGGGAAACGCAGGTAACAGTCATTTTTGTAGATGGTTATTAAATTTATCACGTGTTATTATAATATGCGTCACTTTATTTATCCGCTACTCTTAATTTAACAAGAGAACCGTAAAAAAATGTCAAAATAAAATATTTGTTAAGACCATAGGGGCCGTCCACCACCTAACGTTTTTCTTACTTTTTTTTACCACCCCTCCTTCTATGTAACACCGTGAAGACATTCAGCTTTACTCCACCCCCTCCTCCTCTCAAAAGCTGCGTAACTTTCCACTTAACCGGTGCCAGAAGCGAGTTAGCAAGCACAAGTTAAAACGTAGTTTGCTAGACAAATTGGATATTTTGGGTGATTTTAAATATAAAATTGCAGGTATATGCTCATTTAAAACAAAGTCATGTTAAAGAAACATTTAATATACTTTTAAAAAAGATACGTAGGTTCTATTTTTGATTAAAACTTCTTAGCTTACAAGTTTGTGAAATTATGTTCGGCACGGAAAAGGTCAAATAGGAATGCAATTTAAAATCATGCTATCTACTTTTTGAGATGGAAACGTGTTACATAACAGTGACATTTAACCCCCCCACCCCCCCTTGTAACGCCATGTAGAAATTAGTGGTCAGCAATCCAACCCCTTCAAGGGCATTATGTGGTTTGTGGACGACCCCATAGCAGTGTCGAATACTGAAAAGTGACCGTATTTTTCATACAGCTAATAAACTATCACATTCACGAGGTGTGCGAACCACAGATTGGGCGAACAGTGTGAGGTGGGGCGCGGGGTCGCTGTTTGAACTGTAAATTGAGAGAGCGATCTGCGGTAAGGAAATATTGGAACAGCCAAATGGGACGAATGAAACTGATTTGAGATAAGCCACGGGAAATGAACGTAAAAATCAGTCACCCAAGTGGGGCAGGCGTGCCGGAATCGGGGCCCGTGTTGCCTCGCTTGTCTGCAAACATAACGTTACATGCATTACGATGTGTACGAGGATGACAGCATTGGTGGGATATGTCAAGATATAATGCCAGGATACTTGTCACAATACAGATAGATTAGTACTTCGTGTCCAAACATATTTTTATGGTAGTTTTTTTAGCGTAGAAATGCCGGTAAGTTGTGTATTTAAAATAAGCAATATTAAAGAAAAAAATGGATTTATTTAATATCATCTTCAAACAATAATGAAAAGTCAACCAAATCGTGATTTGCAGTTAACATTTTATTCAAAAGCTTCTTTTTGTAATATGTCCAATAGTACTCGCATTGCATTATAACATACACTAAACAAGAGTCACAAGTTCTAATTCAGAGAGTTATATTTCTTTTTAAAAAAATATTCACTTGTATTGAATTTGTAACTACGACTTGGACCTAAACGATCGAGGAAATAAAAAAAACATTAATACGTAAAAAAAAAAATCTTTAAGAAAACTCTTCATACTATGGATGTCCCATATGCTCCATATCGAGGCGGAAACCGAATTATATATCGTCAGTATACTAGTCTAAGTCGAAAAATGACCGTTTTGATTCAATAATGCAGTTTGGTAGATTTTTGCACGCTCTATTATCTGGTAAAAGAATCTCAGCCACATATTCCTTATACTTTTTCCGTACTATTAAAATGTAACTACCTATTAGTTGATATTGAATATTTTATTTTATTTCTTGCTAAACACATTAAGCCGACTAAGGATTATTTGGCTGATCAGATTAAATGTTTCTAGGAATATTTTAATTCTGTGGAAAAAATGTCAACGATACTTCCAGTCTCAGTTGCCCTAACATATCGTTAAATGTATGTAAGAGTTCAAACGTTAGAAACTAATTTTCTCAAAACAATCTTTTATGACTTAACGCCTTCTGCCAGTACGATAACGATATTTAACATATTTAATTACTTGGGTAAAATATAGGATTATTTTAGACCCGTATATTTAAATTGGTCCGATATAATCGAATAAACCGGCTACTTTTTACGAATCCAATTAAGAAAGTAATTAATCTGACAAATAATTTTAAAAAAACACAAATTATTCCAAAATAATTATTAACTTTGACTAAACTTTATATACGAGTATTATAGATTCTTGCAGCAAAACATAAAAGCTCTGAAAGCTTGTTAAACGATTGAAAAATTACTATTTGAACTGTAAGTTAAATTTAACACAAACTTTGAAAATTATCTGTCATCGGCAAATATATATCGACCGTGTTTAGGTAAAAAGGAGTAACCAACCCTCAGAGAACAAATTTTACAAGAGACATAAAAAACGTATTTTAATGATTTTTAGTAAGTCACGTTAACAGAAACTTGAAATGTATGGTGACCAATAAATTGGTGCTTCATTTTCCTTATGTGATAATTAGAAACTTATCAAAGAAAAATCAATAGAATTGACATTTAATGCTCATTTCCTTTCCGTACAAACTTACAAAGTTTTACAAAGTTCGATTATTTTTTTTTTCAAAATCTAAAACTGAATTTCGAAAATACTCGTAATTCGGCATTTTTCGCTTAATTCCTTTTGACAGAACGTGTGGTTGTATACTTACATTATGACTTTTAAATAAGACTACTTTTCAAACACCTGAGGGTTACGCCCTTTTACCTAAACAGGGTCGATGTGTGAAAGTACATAACAGTCTCTTCTTTACTTTAATATGATATAATATAAGTTGCTTTGTATACAATATACACTCCTAAATGTCTGTATGCATAAAAATAAACAAACAATGAACTTTTGTTTAAATACGTCAATATTATTCGCTATGAAATCAACCATTTAAAAATGAAAGGCAACGGTATCGATACGAACGGATTGTATAATAATTTTCCCAACAATCAAGCATATGAAGAAATACACATCAATCAAGCGACATAATTAATAATTGTTTACGTCACAAACTGATCATTTTTTTATCGAAAATGTTCACACTCATTACAATCATAAATCGCCATTAATCAACCATAAAATGATTCGAATAAACAATCACGCGGGCCCGCCGAGGAGAGGCAATTTATTACAATCGAAATTCCGGAGCGGTCCACTCGCATTTGACACCCCCTGCGACACTTTGACAGTTCATCCCCTCACGGTTACCTCTCAGCCCCGCCCCTCGAGCCCCCTAAAAGCCCTTTAATAAAATCAAGAGGAATATTGGCACATAAGCGATTTGGGAGTGCGGCCGGAGGAAATGATACGCTTTATTTAAGTCACTTTATTGGCACTCGCGGCGTCTGTTATTATTACAAAGAGCGTCTCTATGTAGGTGAAAGGAAAAAATCTCAAGGAATGATTAAAATATTTTAAGTGTGTCAGTGAGAACAAAAATATTGTGACTTCTTTTAAGTTAGAAATTTTGATTGCCGAAAATCGACTATACATCTTTTAACGCTTATACAAAGAGCTTTAGGTTATAAAAAGCTTTATTGTCGAAAATTATGTGGAAAAATAATCAACTACACTCTATTGAATCGAATTTATATTAGCGGTCGTTAATACACTGGGTAACGTTTTTTATTACTTTCTTTTTGCCCTCCCTCCATGTAACACCATGGAGACATTAAGCTTGACTCCCCCTCCCTCCTCTCAAAAGTTACGTAACTTTTCACATTGGCCAATTAAGTACCAGAAGCGAGTTAACTAGCACAATTTAAAACGTGGTCTGCTAGACAAATTTGAATATTTTGGAGGATTTTAAATATAAAAGTGCAGATGTATGATTATAATATCGTCATTAAAACAAAGTCATGTTAAAAAAACATTTAATATACTTTTAAAGAAGATATTTAGGTTCTATTTTTCCTTAAAACTTCACAGCTTACCAAGTTGTGCCAATTTTGTTCGGAAAAGAAAAGGTTAAATAGGAATGCAATTTATAATCATCCTATCTACTTTTTGAGAGGAAAAAGCGTTACGTAACAATTATTATTAACCCACACTCCCCCTAAAGAGCGTTACGTGGTTTATGGACGACCTCTTACATCCTATTAATTTTCGTTGTAAATCGTTAGTTTATAACATAAATTGAGTTTATTAATACGACATAGACGAAGCATTTAGAACAAGAAATTTATCGATAGGTGATGCAGCATTTCCTCGCATTGGGATTTTAATGATGACAGTATTTTTAATGATAAAACTATAGAATAATCCATAATTGGTTTCTAAGACCTTAGAGGTCGTTCATAAACCACATAACGTGTTTTCTTCCCTCTCCCTCCTCCATGTAACACCATAAACATTCAGCTTGACCCCCCTTTCTTCCCCTCTAAGGTTACGTAACCTTCGACATTAAAACAAGAATGAAATTTACGAAATTTCAAATAAAAGTGTTACGTAATATGAAAAAATTAGCCTACACTCCCCGTTGAAACACCATACCGTGTAGACTTTGGTGACCAACCCTCCCTCTCCTCAGGAGTGTTACGTGGATTATGGATGACCCTCTTACACAGATGTTATATTGGGCGGATAATTTTGAAGTACGTGATATTTTACGATATTTTTAATATATTGTAGTACATAAATAGTTACAGTTTACCATACATTGCATATTAAGATAAACATTTTAGAATTTAATGTAATACATATGTCTAAAACAATAAAAACTTATATTTTTTACATTCTTTTAATATACTGTATTTGCAAATATTTACAAAGGGTACGTAAGAGTTCATTGTCAATTGGCATATCACATAAAAGATAAAAATAACATTCTTTGACGTTTAAGATTTGCCATAAACTTCATATACCAGTTTTCGAAACTGAATTATTTCCAATGCTATCAGTAGACCTAAAAAAGTTTTTCTCGAGCTTTTTCTCTGTGGAGGTCAGTGATCCGCCCGCGGCGTCTCCGCAGGTGGGCGGCACTCCTCCGCTGGAGCGCCTCTCCGCCCAAAGAAGGCTTGTTATTTTTTATAGCCGGTCCACCTCGACATTTGTTTTTATCGCTCACCCTAAATCCAAACTCGCATTTCGACGCTTGTCACTTGGAATTGTAACGAGGTTTTTGAAACTTTTCTATAATATTAGGAAAATTTCAACGCCATTGTATCGGAGGCACAGAAAATATTTTCGCTTTTAGGAATGAATAGGCAAACATTTTATTTCAATGTTACTAGCAATGTTTTACAAAGTTTAATTTCATAAAACTACGACACAATATGATGGACGGACAGTGGTACAATCATTATTAAAAAATCGGTATTTAGACCGACCCCACAAGTAAAAACGGTTTTTACGACCTAACGACTCCATGGTTATTTATATTTTCGAGCAGTTAACTGTATATTAATTCAACGTAATTTGTACTGAATGTATGTTATGTTATGTTACAGTTATGGGCATTCAATTAAACAAATAGTCGTATGAACTGCTTGTAATCGGAAAAAAATGTACAACTGAGAATGAATTCAAAACGCATGCTTCATAATTTGTATTATGGGTATATCGCTATAACAATTTTATATATTTTATTACTAGATCAATAGAAACATTGTGCATAAGTAAAAAAAAAAACATTAAGTTGAATGGTGGTTAAATAAAGAAGGTGTGCCGTAAAGGAGTGAAAAAATGTCCGTTATAGTCGTATATAGAATTATACTCGTACATATTATACCCACTTCGATAAGACAAAACACGCTGAAACATTGTTACACTATTTTCAATTTCTCTTTTGATACATCGCTGGGGTATTATTTTTTTCGAACTTAATTTTAAACCAATTAGAAAGTTTCTCAACGAGTAAACAAATATAAAATCACGTGTCAATAAAAACAGCTGAACATAAAATTGGTATACAAATAAGTGGCTTCAATAATAGTTATGAGTATGTGTAAAATTTAAAACAACGTATTATACTAAGAAATCCAAATTGAGGGATTCAGAATAAATATAGCTTTTTACCACAGATAAGGTATTGAGAAAAACGTCAATAACTGATAAAAAGTATTACAATTTGATTTAATATATCTATAATACAAACGAGTTTGCTACTGAAACGCTACGAGTAGCTCTCACAAGCTGAAGAATTTTAGCTCTTGGATTCTGAATTCATAATGCCAAAGACATTTTTTTTTCAAGAAAGCTACCTTTGCTTTTAATTCCCTTAAACACGCTTTAGAAGTCTGTAATATTGTGAAAGATTTAGTAAAAATACTGAGGAATTAAAAATACGTTTTTAAATTGGAAGTCTTACGGAATTACTCGTGATATAAT
>JAPMAG010000899.1:0-10294 GCA_036584685.1 Rhyacophila sp. Rhy_31_5 | reverse complement strand
TTTTTTTTTGCCAAAGTTCTTCGAAGTGGATGTCAGTTAAGTTGATGATGAATGCAGTAATAGGAATTATATTTATCGTGTCATGTTATAAAGCTGGGGCCCTAACGGACTCACTGTTTCTTGTCTGATTTCTATGGTGGGTCTCGAATTGAAGTTCATCGATTCCTTACTCGGTATGAATAAATAATAATTATGAATATTATGATTCAAATACATATTTCAGTACAAGCATAATTTTTGAGACATGCAGTGCCATCTGTACACAATTTGTAGAAGTATCGTTTTAGTCATTTCGATAACTCGGAATGCTGATGCGTAAAAGTCATAATTATGTCTATATATCTACGAGTTTGTTAAGATTTTTAAAGCGATGCTTTGAATGTTGAAGAAAAGAAAACTACTTAGAAAAAGTTAAATGAAAACCTGTATAATGAATGAATTATGACACTTGAAATAGACATGAATAAATTTGCTTCCATTGTCAAATCAAATCGTATCAAGAGCAACGTTCCCTCTAATTTTTTCACTGTGTAGCTATGTTGCATGAAAAAAAGAGGCGAGTGCGCAAATATGCATATCGACCCTGTTTAGGTAAAAGGGCGTAACACTCAGTTTTTTGAGTTTTGTAACACTTGCTTTTATTTGAGAATCACAATGTACACAACTGACTACACGTTCCGTCAAAAGGAATTAAGTCTAAAATGTCCAATTAATATCGAAATTTTGAAAAAAGAGTGACCTACTAAGTTTGCATGGAAAGAAAAACAGCATAAACACTAAATTTTAATGATTTTTCTTTAATAAGTTGTTTAATTATTAGGTCAGGAAAATACAACACCAATTTATTGGTCATCATGCACTTGAAGTTTCTGTTGATGTGACTTCAATCATGAAAACAGTGACTAAAAATCATGAAAACACGTTTTTTGTGCCTCGTGTAATATTTGTTCCGTGAGGGTTACTCAATTTTACCTAATCACAGTCTATATTTATGGATAGATAAAATTAACTAGTCAACATAATGCAACACGAAATCATCAATTACAATTTTGCACACCTTTGTTTATAGTTTTTCTACATAATCAAAACAATGAAAACAACACGAAGACCTTTGAATAAGGGAGAATTCATAAAGTCCTTTATTCGAAATACCTAACGTAATACGTATGTGGTATTTCCATGTTCCTCATACAATACATCTCAAGGAAAGGAATCTGAAAAACTATCATAAAATATCAAATGGAATATATAATAGCGCAAAACAAATATATGGTTAGAAGTTCCTTTCTTCAGGGGCGAATCGTGAATTTGTGGGGCCCTGGGGTAATACTACTTAGGGGCCTGCCAAATTACTCAACTAATTGCAATTTAGTCAAAAAACTGTTTTCACAATATCGTCTATTGTTTTCACTGGAGGCTGGGGGCCTTTTGTATCCACGAGGCCCTGGGCTGCAGCCCAAATAGCCCTTAAGTAGATCCGCCCCTACCATTCTTTGGGATGTGCGCGAAAGATTGGAACACGTGTGCGGACAATTTTTAACAGATGTTAGGCCGCACACGCAAGAGAGAACGTTGATCAAGGTCGTCCATAAATCAGGTAACGTTCTTGAAGGGCCGGGAGGGGTTATCAAAAACGTCTACTTGGCGTTACAAGGGGGAGGGTGGGTTTATTTTTATTGTAACGTAATATTTTTTCTCAAAAAGTGAATAGGAGTTGATTGTTGTCACTTTACGTTGAATTTATAATGCGGAAAATTACATAACTTTTGAGATGAAGTGGTCAACCTGAACGTCTACATGGTGTTAAATGGAGGGTAAAAAACCTTACGTAATTTATGGGCGATCCATAAATTAATTGGAACTATTGCTATCAAAATATTTAAAAGCCGAATTTAAAATTCAAGTTTCCCTTGAGTTATAAATTATTCGCATCTTAAAACTACCTTCGTGCTGTTAGCCACCGAAAGTATAATAAAGTAATTCAAGGGCTTAAAGTCAAACAACGCCATCTACAAAGGTGAAACTTTACAGGAGATAAGTAAAAAAAACTTTTTTTATTTTCTTGGATTCAAGAAAGGAGATGTTTATTTATAACCTAATATTCAAATGTTATAATTTGTTCTTTGGTAATTTGATTTTTCTTGTGACAAGAACACTAACAGCTCACACAGTTTTTTGATATTAAACAACGACAACTTTATGTAATTAACGTTAAGCTTTACGGACAAATTAAGCAGAAACTAAAAAAGATTGGTATACCATTGTTTGACAATTATGTAGCCAAAAACGTAAAATAACATTACAAATAAAAATAGAGAATATTTTTTGTAAATAACCTTGTTCGACTTTAAGCCCTCAAATTTATAAAAACTCAGCAAACAGAGGTTAATATAAATAGGCGATATCTAAAATCCGTATCATAAAATAAAATGAGGCTTTATGAAAAGAATACATTAGTAAAACAACACTTTTGTCATTTCGCCAAAAGACCAAATGCTTCATGGTTGACTTCCCGGACTTGAATGTCGAAAAAACCACTTACAAATGCATCAATTCATTTTATTCTAAGAATATTGTTGTTTTATGTATATACAAATTAAATGCACCGAATATCCGTTTACGGTAAGGATTCACACACTGCTTAGTATGGACAAGCTGTTTTAACTTATCATAAAATGAATGAGTGTTTTATTATATTTTAGAGTCAGATGAGGATGGTATTGGACATTTCCAGCAGATTTTCATATCGAAATTCCGATTTTTTTCTATAGTTATCGACTATATACCAATACTCGTAACAATGGGCTTGCATAATTTAAGACCTGTCAGTAAAAGGTGTTTGTTGGTAGAATTATATGTTCTGTGGTAGAGGGGAATTGAAGCTCTAGTTACAAAAAGCGATATAAAGACATTTCAATATTTTCAGCAAACAATGTTTTTATATTGCAAGGTCAATTTTTGTTTCATGTTAAGATTCTTTGTTTTCATTGTATGTTATGCTTAAATTAGAACAAAATAAAGGCATCCATTAGCTGGTAAACTTAGTAATGAAATAAATATTTCAATGCTCACGGAATCAACCACATATGAAATATTTCAATGTATGACATTTCACTTTTTTTTTTTCATATGTTTATGTTGCGTTTTGGAACATAAAATTTTCACGCACAGTGTAAAATTGTGCGTAACGTACTTTTTCTCGATTTCAACTCGATGTGCTTATATCGCTTTTTGTAACTAGACGCTTCAATTGTTTTATCACTTGTATACAATTTTAAATAATATAATATAAAACACAGGTCATTCACAGCAAACGAAAGAACTAAACCCGTTGAGTTCTGAGTTAATTTTTTGCACGCAAATTCTGGGAGCGAGTAACTTTTGCATATCGCGATTTCGTTTCAATTTAATCCAAATCAGTTCTTGAGTGTTTGACATTGAAATGAATGATATTGAAAATAACGCGATGAGGCATCTGACCGTATATACGGTGATACTCCTCAAGTGGTTAAAAAGATATTAACTAATGTTCTCTGGAAAATCGTGCACAAAAACGGCCAAGAGAAATGTGCATGTTGAAGTATGAAGAACTAATGTTTAAAACATAATTTACAAAAATTTTGCATTACATATCTGAGAACCCTTGTATGAAATAATATATACATATATGAAACAACGGCGTTTCTTGTTGTTAGACTTGATATGAAAAAATCAGCCAGGTCCCTTTTAGTGCACAAGAAATCAATGTATTTGATAAGGAATTTCATAAGACAAAAAGGTCTTTCTTAAAATACTTTTAGATTGGTTACAAATGAAATTGCGTTATATACTAACTGATTTGATTTGACAATATTATTTTTTCTCAATATCACAAAGGACACGCCGGTTCGTATGAAATTTACCAAGGTGCTCGTCTCCGAGCTTCCTCCAACGTATTCCTGAAGTCATCGATACTGTGGTCTTTCCGTGCTATGTCCTCTTACGTATTAACGCGAGGCATTTCGTTATCCATGTTGTGCCGTGTGGTCAGTCTATCGAAAGGGTTGGGGGTTTATAAATTTGACAGTTTCGGGTTTATACAATATTAGAATTTACCAATTGCCATCCACACATATTCAGTGAATAAGATAATTGCATGAGGTTCGCTTAGAAACATGTGTTGCGGCTATACATTACGGAGGCATCGAGGACGTGTAACTCATGGGTTGGGTGACCACTATCTATTGCTCATAAAAACCCGTTCAACAATGTTCATCTTGCAATGATAGTTTATTTATTTCGTCGTACAAATACAGGTTTGAGGGACCCACCAGTAGTCACAACCGTGATTATGCGCGGTCGTCTGCCTGACCCTCCACGAAAGCAATATTTTTTATTTCCAACATTTTGATTTTAAGCCTGCCCATAGCGGAGTCGCACGGGATGGTATCACCATGCATAGTGTGCTAGAAGAGAGGATTTTGGAATGAGAAAAGAATGAGTAGCATTCTGCCTCGTCATTCAGTCCCTGGTAGCACGAGGTGCCCTATGCTATAAAATATCTGTTTTCAAAATAAATATGAAAATGAGTTTTTCTCATGATATCAGTCGATCGCCATCAAACATTTTATCAACTAGTCGCCCCTAGAAATAAAAGTGTGGCCACCCCGGGTATAATAAACCGTGTAATCAATAGCAAAAATAAAAAAAAGAACAAATTTGTCCGTAATGTTAGTTTTATTTGGTTTCAGTTATATTTTGGTTTTATGTATGAGCATGTGCGATTGATTTAATCATTATTTGAAATATACACATCGTTTACCATTGTTTTATCAAATTCGTTAAAAAAACTAGCGTATGGAACTTTACAGTGAAGGTTGTCTTAACGACAGTGGCGTAGTTGCTCTATAGCGAAATCATGCAAATCATGAGGGTCTGCTATGGACTTCACTGGATCAATGGAAACTTAAAATTACTAATGCATAAAGGGCTGTTATGAAACTCTTTGCGTGAGGATCCAGTATAAAATGAGGTCCTTGCGAAATCTGTCAGGCGTCTCTCGTTTTTAGAAGTGAATATATATCGATTGGTCGGAAATGACCACATTTTTAGAAATATATATCTCTTTTTTAATCAGTGAAATTATGTGAGCTACTGGGGTAAAGTATAGTGAAACCCCATATTATCGTGCTGGGAATTCACGTTTCCTCGCTATTTGCATGCAATTTTCACAGTACCGTTTCATTTAGCAACGAGTAGATTTAGTACTCACTTTCACGTTTTTATTTCCCAAAATTTGCACCTGAAATATTTAAAATTCAATTAAATATACATCATATAAACACATTTAGTTAAGTGAGCGACAATTTATAATATTTGAAACGAATATTGGGAGAAAGCTGAAATTTATAAGGGAGAAGAAGATACTAGTAATAAGGGAACACTAGTGGAAGATATAACGGAGCACACTGCCATTGATGGCTGGGAACCAATATTTATACTGAACCTTTGGAAAATTATGTGGATATTGACTTTAATGCGATGACATCAGTTGTGGATATCAAAACTTGTCCGACGAAGAACTATCTCGTGAAGAAGAAGGAAACTCAATCTATCAAATTATTACAAAAGAAGATAATATGACCCATAAAAGCTATTTTACCAGCATTGAAGACGTACAAAATGAAACTTTCCAATCGATTAATAACATCGAAAGAGCTTTAAACCAACCCAAAAGTACGCACCAAACCGATTTACGTGATTAAAAAAAAATGTATTTTTTATTTTCTCCTCAACTCCTGGTTTTCCTTCTAATTAGGTTTTTTGCACGAGTCCCTTCAAAACGTAAAAACGAAGTTCCACTGTAGTTTTATCGGGATGGCTCAAAATTCATAGCTACGCCGCCTCTTCAAGGGGGTTTACGAGTAATATTTGTTATTATAAATTCAATTACCAGTTTGGTCTTTTGGTAGTTTAAGGGATAGAACCTGCGATTTTAAAGACAACCAACTGTCCAATTATCTAATGTGGAAGATAAATTACAACCAATTTGTGAATTTACCTAGTGTGATCAATGTTATTGTTTATTTCTTTCTTTTTGATGATGTTTGAATTGTAACGGCAATCAAACGCAAACTCAATAAGACAAGCTCTTTAATTATCCCAGTGTGATATTTCACAATAGTCTCAGGTAATATTTTTTATGATTTTGTCATAAACCTGGACACGTTAAAGTTAAAATGGACACGAGGACATTCATGGAGATTAGTAAGTTTTTTTAATTACGGTTACACAATTGGGTGAAAGTATTTTCATCTAGCTAGCTTTAAGGCCAGGCGCGCACTTTTTGTCGCTATTTTGTCGCCGAAATGCGGTCTTAGAAAAAGCTGCGATTTTTTAGTCGCATATGCGTACGTGGCATTTTAAAATAATGTGTTACATTTCGGCGACAAAACATTAGCGCGATTATAAATCGCAAGTGCGCGCCTGGCTGAAATTTTGAATTTTATTAAATTTATGCAATACCATTGTAGTATAATCTTAATTTGATGCATACAGAATATATACGAGTATTTTATTGCTTGGTGCTTGACGTACATACATATGTATACTTCTTCAAAGCGAATTTTGAGCGAACGCATATGCGCATACCCTGGACAGGTTAATATTGACATATTCGGTAAATTATTATATTACGAGTATAACAGATAATATTATATTATACACAATATACAAGTTCTTCAATTTTACGTACGATTTTTCAATTTTGTCAGTCCATTTTATGTTTCCTTGGCGAGGTTTCTGTTTACTTTATTTATTTAGCACGCCACGCTAGTACGGAAGTTATATAACAGGACGATAATTAATTGCGAAAAAACTTGCGAAAGCGAGTAATTGCTACCGTGCATGCCAAAACAACACTTAAAATAATAATTGGTGATGTCATAATGGCACATCTGATCAACAGATGTTTAAAGACGAACTAAGTATTTTTCCAAGATGATTTGTAAAAAAGCGATTTTATTTCATTTTAATCCAATTACTCATTCAGATGATCTTGTGACTGAGATACAAGAAGAATTGTACATGTATTGAGTCTTGACTATTCAGCTACTGATCTAGTTGGCGGATTATTCGTCGTAAATAAAGTGGTTAGCGTTATGGCCTTCTTATAACTTTTGCTGAGAAAAATGACGATATTGGTTGATATACATGGGATAACACAATCATGGTAAAAAAACAGCCAGTAACACCTGTTCGATCATGGAGAAGAATACTCCCTAACGTAGAAATATATTTATTGGATTCCTAAGAGACTGAGGCAAGTAATATATTTGAAATATCAAACGTAATTAAAATGATTTGAAAATGTCTACGGGGAATATTTCTGGAGTGGTTTGATTGCGAATCAAATGATGCGGAGTTTCAGTGCATGAATGATGCGGATATCGTTTCCATTGTCACTCAAACAGAATAGGAAGGAAATGAGGATGAGTGTATAAGTGAAGAAGAAACCAGCAATAATAAAAGTCACAGGCAGGTTATTTCTGAGAAAATACGAGGTCCGCGGCAATTAATATTTTAGAGGCCTTTGTCTACTAGAACAGTATAAAAATATACATAAAGAAATGGGGTGCCCTGAAGGCATGGCGAACCGGGATTTTTGATTTTTCTTAGAATAGTAAAGTGCTGCAACCATCAAAAAAAATCTAGTAGTGAAATGCACCGGAAATACCATTGAATTTTTTTTTACTAATTTTCGTTTTATGGTTAGTTTTAAATTTCGATCCGCGTTGCCTTCTCCTATATTTTTGTCTAAGATATTGAGTTGTCAAGTTGAAGTCCTTAATGTTGTGAGGCCCATGGCAGCTGCGAAAAAAGGTTTTTCGTTCTTTTGTAATATGATAATATGATAACTGTACAGTATGTAATAAAATATTTCCAAGACAATCTAAGGCGGATTAAATTTTTAGCAGAAATCCACAAGCATACTATAATGCAGGTAACCATCCTATATATAACACATTAAATAGGTTCCTAAAAAATACCGTGTTGTGTGAAACCGTGTTATACGAGACTAAGAGCTCACACAAAAGAGGGATACATTACAAAAACTTTTTATAACAATAATTTTTTTATGATAATTCAACATTTTTTATGTAAAACAAAGTACATAAAGTAACAAAAAAATCATTTCTCATTTTATTAAATTTCTTCTTCATCACTGTTCGGCATAATGAGGCGAGAGTACACTCTCGGTCAAACGATATCATCACTTTCTGAACCCATTTCTTTGTAAGATTTTTTTGCATCGTCTGGCCTCTTTAAAAAATCTGTTATGTTAGTATATTTGTTGGCTCCAACAAGTTCGTACTCGTAGTAAATCACATTGTATGTAGATAGGCAATTTTCCAGCTTCCTTTAGAATTTTCGGTTTCTTTCAGTACAAGGTCTTCAGTCAAAAAAAAAATATTCAAGTATAAGAGGGTTTCCACATTTTCATTAACGTGGTGTAGACTGCCGTGCTACACAAGGGTTTCCGCAATTTTCTTTCATGTAAGAGCGAAACCGCGTTATAAGAGGATTACCTGTCTATTTTTTATAAAAGTAAAATATTAAGTTGAGTTGCATTATCAGATCATACAAACAGTGCTTAGTTTTGAAAATATAATGAACTTGAAATATGGCCACAATATACGTGTGTAAAAGCAAGTAGGCGTGATGAAATAATTGAAATTTTGGCGGAATTTTGTTAATAATACTCTGACCTCGAGCGTAAAATACGATTATTACATACATATTCAAGTGTATACCTAACACACCTACACTTGAATAACAATATATAGCAGTGGTTTTCACACTCGCAGACCGGCAAAAATAAAGCAATCATGATGCCTGCGAAATATCAACACTGAAATAAAAACCTAAAAATAAATATTCCGAGAGAAATTGCCGTGCATCAGTTATCTGGTATAAATAACATCACTTTTATTCATTACGTAGATTCAAAAGTATTTTTTTGTCATTTAAACGCTTAATATATTGGAAGTGTTTTCCAAAAGAACCGATTGTTAATTTTTAATTTACTTAATATCTCACGGACCGGCAAACAATATCCACGAACCACCGGTTGAAAAACACTGATTTAAAATACACAATTCAATGAAGAATACATGCATCATATCAACCATGTTTAAGTAAAAGCGCGCAACCCTCAGTTTTTCGAAAACGATGTACACAACTAAATACACGCTCTGTTAAAAAGAATTAAGCCAAAAATACCGAATTATTATCGAAATTCAGCGTTAGATTTTGAAAAATGATCGATCTACTAAGTTTTTATGGAAAGAAAAAAGCATTAGTTATCAATTTTAATGATTTTTCTTTAATAACTTTCTTATTTATCAGGAAAATGTAACACAAACTTATTGGTCATCGTACACGTTCAATTTGTGTTAATGTGACTTTGATTAAAAACCACCAAAACACGGGCCAAAAGAAGGCTCCCGAGGCTTAAGTACTCCGGTCCTACTGCTATGATCAAAGGCGAGCTATAACACATTTATTTGATTTAAAAATTTCGGCAATAGAGTATTATTTTAAGAATTAATACCTTGAGAGTTGTTCATAAACCACGTAACGTTTTTTACGCTCCCCCTAATGTAACGACATGTAGACATTCAGATTGACGCCCCTTCCCTGATCTCAAAGGTTCCGCAACTGTCCACATTATACAGGAATGAAATTTATGAGATTTCAAATAAAAAGTGTTACGTAACAATAGAAATTAACTCACCTTCCCCTTGTAGCGACTTGTATATGTCGGTGGCTACCCCTTCCTACCCTCAAAAGCGTTACGTGGTTTAAGGACGACCTCTTGTCGGTTTGATCCAGGTGAAAGAGCAATTTATTTGTTTAAAATATATGCGTTCGAAATTCTAATCTGGAACTCTGTGACAATGTATACTATGTATTTATTGTAAAAGTAAATGCATAAAATTATTCTCACGTCTCACAAATTTGTATGGTGCGTCTGGCTCACCATACGAGTCTTACCAAGTCTGTCGTTTAGCAAAAGGTCAAACTATTTGTATAATCTCGTGTGTATTTATATGATATCTTATGATCTAAAGTACTAGTCGTAATCAACAGTTTATTTTAATGATTTATATGTATTTTTTGTAATATGTTATTTTATAGTATAATGAATGTAATTACATCAAAGGTCATATTACAATGTTCGCGTAGTATGATTTTTAGAATTGTTCACGATGAGAGTGAATGGCGAGTAACCATTCAATGTTTGTACGTTGTG
>JAPMAG010000898.1:0-12206 GCA_036584685.1 Rhyacophila sp. Rhy_31_5 | reverse complement strand
TCTTGCAATTTAGAAGTGACTTTTGCAAAATTCCAGACATAAATAAATTGTGTTAAAAAAGTTATATTTCGCTTTTGATAGTTGTTTATGTAAGAAATTTAATGAGTTTTGACAGTTTACAATAATATTAAAAGCACAAAAAATAAGTCTAGACGTCTCAATTTAAAATTGCAACACGTTTACGTACTGTTACCATTGTATTACTTTATATCGTGTATACATACTATATAGAATTTTTTAAATTGTAACTTTGATAATCTTTTGCACTCTGTCTATTAGATAAGAACATCAAAAGACTTTACTCTTTGCATGAATAATAATTAAATTTAAGAAGAAACTTTGTTTTTTTAAATTACATTTTTGATGGACTTGGCTCATAATGCTTACAATACATGCACTTAACAAATAAATGTAAACTGTAATCAAAATTTAGAATAAACACTCGTATATATATTTATTTGACATTGTTTTTATAAATATTCTCATTGAGTTGTTAAGTTATTGGTGTAATAAAACTGTTATAAATTTAAAAAAATAAAATTGTAGCAATGGAGAAATTAAAAAACTAAATTTCATTTTTTTCTTTTGACCATATCCGCTCCGAAGTAAAGCATATGTATCTCTTCAATGTGAAGATTGTTTTCAGAGTTTTTTTCACCAGTAATAATTGTTAACTAGTAGCAAAACCATTTTAGGTTCGTATCCTGGCCACACTGCAAATGAATAAACATTTTTAAAATTTTCTAACCAGCGCGAACTTTGAACTTGTGACCCCTACTTGCCATGTGCTATCCACTAGCCTTACAAAGGCAACGAGTTAAATTTGTTCACTGTTAATCTTCGATTGAAAGTGATTATATTGATATAACTATATAAGTTTTCTATTTATTTAAGTTGACTTCGTAGATGATTGGATATCGCATCCAACTCACAAACCAAGCGTCATGGGCTCGAATCCCGAAGCTGATAATAAATGCACAGGTTTTTTGATATTTTGCACCGAGATATAATTGACAAATATTACTTGTAAAACTTTTTCAAAACAGTTTTCATAGTGTAAATATCCATATGATTCATTTCAAAGCAGAATGGTTAAAAAAGACATACTTAAGAGTAGTTATATTTTTATATATTTGATTGATGAGTAGTATCATGATCGATGAAACTAGCCTTTTTTAAATTTTGAAACTCTGAAAAACACGATTGAATTGAGTTTCTAGGTACATATATGAGTTAATAAATCATTAAAATATGTAATGAAATAAAGAAAACTGTTAACCTTAAATGTTGGGTCAGCAGAAAGATATGAGTGTATATTATTAGGTAAATTATGAAAAAATCAGTGAAAATGACTGAAGAGAAAGATTTAGAAACAGAATAGCTTGAAAGTTGTGGGTTAGATATGAACATAAATATATCGTAATGCCACTTGTCACAATTATCATGTCCTTAATACTGAAGGCAAATTAGATGATTACGTATATTTCAAACTCAAACAATATATATATATATATATATAAACGTGTTGTCATCATATAAAATTTATAATAACCCATTTTTTACTCTTTAGTACTTTACCTTAAGTAATTGGTAAATTAGATAGACCCCAAGAAATCCAACAAAACTGAAAACAGTATAAGATAAGTGAAACATAACAATCACGTTCATGCGAGGTACAACTGAAACAACCCGAATCTTTTAAGACAAAAAGACGTTGAACAGTCATAAAAACGCTCATTGTAAGCCTGTCTTGTCACAGGCGGTTAAAGGTTTACGGTTTAATTGGTTTTATAGGATAACATGGCAAAAGTTTTTATCACAACTAAAAATGTTCACTTATTACATTTTATTCACGAAAGCTTTATAATAAGGTAACCTATTGGAATGAATCTAATGCATCTTTTTCGGAAATAAAAACGAGGTGAAATACAGGGTTTTTGCTTTTTACCTATTTTATTTACCATTCAAAGCAAAACCAATATTCATAAAAATATAGAATATCCGATGTCTGATATTTACAAAAAATAAATAAACATTTTTTACCGCAATAAAAAAACACATCCCATTGTGAAGAAACTTGTTTTTTTTTTTAACTTTTTCATATATGTAAATGAAAGGTTTTGTCTATGACGTGAAATTCTAGGTATATTATTATTGTTCTTATGCAAAGTATAAGAAACCAGTCTAGAACAAAGCTTTTTCGTTCAGCATTTTTTATATGCGGTTAAATTTCTCATCTACTTTACAATACTCTTTCAAATACAATCCAATACTTTTTTAGTTAAAAAAGAAATTTGTCGGAAAACAATTTATAAATATGACATAATATGAGCATGGTTTTATGCGTATCTATATTATACTCGTATATGATTCAAAAGTGTTAAAAAGCGTATTGTTAAAATCAAAAATACATAAAAGATTATTTGATTTTGAAAAAAATGTAAAGTAATATTGATCGCCTGGGTCATTAGTCAAACAAGTCCAAAAAAATGAAATTTTGTTGAATATGCAGTTATTTGTCGAATATTGTATTTTTATTCCAATTTGTCAACTAAAATAGATAAGGCCGTAACTAGTAAAGATTTAACAGAAATTAGAATATTATCTGGTTTATTATTAAGACATTTCTAAATGTCTTAATAAAAAAATGGACACTTAAATTATTTATTCACTTCAATACATTGTAGTTTTAGTTGCTTAATAATAAACTCTTATCGATCACTCTCCGTAACTGTTAAAGATTAACTGAGAAATGACAGCCAAATCGAAGTGGCAGCCAAACAGAATTGGCCTGGAACATCACACGCACCTGTATATATCGTTTGGTTCATTAGTCAGACAACTCAACAAAATGAAAATTCAGTTAAATAGGCAGTTATATATAAAATTTCACTCAATCTATTTTAGTACTGAGATTATTCCAACATGCCACAAAAAAGTAATTAACTGATTTTTGTATATTCTCCTGTTTATGACTAGGATATTTATAAATGTTTTACTGATGAACCGGGCACTTTGGATCGGGCGTTATTTTTTTTTGACTTATTACTCAAAGTTTTGTCAACATCTATCAATAATATTTGATTTATGGTGACCATTGGAATATTGCTTTGTCAATATCTGAAAACTGATTATTTGGAGAGGTTAACTAATGAACAATCAATATAGCCTAGTTCAGTAAAAAAAAAATAAAAAAAGTTTAACTACAGTCTTCCTCAGTTCATCTCATATTTTTATGTTCTCCATTGCTATGATCAAGTTGTCTTGTATTGCCACTTTCTTTATACAATGTATTCAATTTCATATCCTTGACATGTAATGAATATTTTGTAGTTCTAGATTACCACTGAATCGTGACCATTTCAATTTTAAGCGAAATATTTTTTGGCGCATCACTCATTGTATTTTTTTTAAATACACGACATCTTTTATCTATAGGGTTACCATAATTGCTAAGCATTGATACGGGACGTTTTAGTGCTAGATCAATAAAATATAAAAAATGTAGGTAAGTAATATCGTTAAAAAATAACTTTGTTCTGGAGTTTTTACTAAAAACTATAACTTAAACTGATAGAAAATAACAACTTTATTTTACTTTAAAAAGTTTAAAAATGTTATTTTTGTAGCAGAAAGAATGAATATAATAATTTCTATTTTTGACTCGCTGAGAGATCCGCGGCACCGCCGGCTGTCTTATGTAGAGTTTAGAGAGAAAACAGGACAAAAACGGAAAAAAGTAGTAATACAAGACTGAATGGTGAAATACGGTAATAATCCCGTATATATGAAACGTATGGCAACCCTATTTATATCTCTATAGTTCTAGCTCTTCAGCTAAAAATTGAGCCAATAGTCTGACAGGCAGAATTATTAGCACACCAGTTGCTGACAATAATTTCTATTCATTAGTAATTATGAAGATATTTTTTATATTCTGTTAAAATATTATCAAAGCAAAAAAGATACCTGCAGGTAACTGTACATGCGCATAGTTGCAAATATGTCAATTATTAGTTCAACCAATTTGGTCCGTGCTCTAGTTTTAAATTCACTCACCTACATAAGTAACTAAGAAGTAATTTTGTATAAGTTTTATTATTAATTTAGTGCTTAATTTAAAAATTGTAAAAACTATGTTTAAAGTACACTTTGTTATGCCTTGAGTACGAAATACAATGTTAAATATATTTTCTAGCAATGACAGTTTTTAAATTGGTGTATTCACATGTATACATGAGGGCATCTGATGATAATTTATAGGATAACAGCATTGTTGACTTTTCACGCAGCTGATACTTCACTTAAAAGTGAACACAGTAGCTTTTACAGTTTCCTCTCAGTTACCATTTGACGTATTAACAGTCCATAAAAGCATCAATAAAAATTTGCAGCACCATAAAGATCCCCACTTCTGTCTTTGAATCTATCCCGTCAATGCACCGCTAACTTCGAAATCTGACGATTATAACGGCTTAGTATGATTTACGGGGTAATGAAAAACGCCAAGTGTAATATGTATTTTTATTGCCGATAAAACTCCAAGTAAACACCTCTGTATAAAAGAAAAAAGAGCGAAATTAATGGGTCAGTATTTTATATGAAAACGTGTATATGTATTTACCTTTATAAGGAAAATAGAAAATTGTATAGATACAGTCGATCCTGGTATGAAATGGAATGCTTTAGCTATCATATATCGTTCATGTAATGAAAAACAAATGTACCTGCGTTTTTCATGTTTTGAGAAAACAGCGTTTGAAGCTTTGACGATTTTTGGAATATTTCTCAAAAATCAAGCAACTGCAATATAACAGTTTTTGTTCTATAATTGATATATAAAAAAGTATGTCACATTTTATCTAACCGTGTTAGAGTAAAATAACCGTATTACTAGATACGTCGATAGTACATTCAAATAATATTAAATTTTTTGTAATTGCAAAGAAATATACATAATGATAATAGAAAAATTAGGTAAATAGCAGAAATAATCTTTTTACACAATAATATAGGTAAATTCACGGATATTCCTACATTTTTTAGTCAAAATAACGATTTTTACATAGTGGGTCTTTTTTCTTACATGAGCGATGTATAAAATTACACTGTCAAAAATAATAAGTTATATTAACATACGTGATAAAAAGAGTCGCTGTCAGTATGCTAGTGGATAGTGCGTACGCCTAGTAGGCGTTCATAGCTCATGCTGGTTGCAAATTTTTTCAAATGTTTATTTATTTGTGTTGTAGCGAGGACACGAACCCGAAATGGTCGATCTTATAACAGCCATTACTTGTAAAAAATGTTAAGGAAATCTTTACGCTATGAAGATCCCATATATATATATCTTGAAGCATATATAGAATTTAAAAATAAATACAATAAAGGAATACGTTTCAAATGATTATGCGTTGAATACAATTATACTCGTACTTAAGAACTTGTTGATTTTTAGCGGATTATCAACTTTCTTATAGTACGAGTTATTTTCTATATACTATACGCTTATCTGGTATAGATATTTTTTTTATTTTTAAAAACTAGTAATAGAAAATAAAACTCGTATTTATCTAACCAACATAAAAAATTTTTGATCTCCTTTCAGCTTACAAGTTATTTAACTACTTTAAAAGGTACACCAAAATAAATAATACGTGATGTACATTTAAAATTGGTGCTGAATTTTTGTAATATATAAAATTAAGAAAAAACGACGTCGTTAAAACAGTCTGTGAATTTTTGGTTTGCTGAAAAAGATCATCTTTATTTTTTCTCACAATTCATATTGTTTTTTAAATTTATTTATTCATATTTAAATTAAATAAAGTTATATAAATACTCGTACAAATTCATGTGTCGTTTCTAATGCGACTAAATAGTTTTTAGTTATTGGAAAAATTTTGAGAATCTACCACCGACACCTAACCAGTAACCAAGATTATGTGCAGTCGCATTCCTGACACTTTCACGAATGAAATGTTTTTTCCTCTACATATGATTTTAAATATGTATGAAACAGAGCCACACAGGATGGTATTACCATCTATATTGGTACAAAAACTTAAGTTGGACAATTACTAATATAAATAGAATTAAATCGCTATTTTTTTGAAATAATAACACAGTTTTTATGTTTATTTAATGACTTTATACGAAGGAACGATTATTTTCTTTTTAATAACGTAAAATGGTAGAATTTTATTTTACTTGAAGTTGTTGCAGCACATTGTTTTGAAAAAAACCTAATATTATAAAATGTTTTGTTTTTCAGTTGGCATCTTAAAGAAGATAAAAAAATAAAATAAAATAAAAATAACAAATGGACTTTCTGATTTTGCAAACTATTCCAAAAAAAACGAAAATCGTTTTTGTCATTTCAAACCTAAATCTAAGACCAATGATCCATCTAATCTGAGACCATTAAGGTCGTTTTTCATTCTGACTGAAAATAAATATGTCAAAGCTATTAGAAACTAAATTAGCTTTCTTTTTTTATTTATAGTATTCAGTTATCAGAGATTTATTTTGTGAACCATTTTTTATTATGTGTAATAATTTCGTAAAATAATTGTAATACAATTACAACAACAATACTTATCAAAAATACCGCTAATTTATAACCCGTTTACGATACTTAATATCAATTATCAATATTTAATATCAACCTGATCTAGAAAAACAATCAAATTTAATAATTAATCAGCAGTGAAAATTTGAGTATAATTTTTAGATATTTTTAAGCATTATATTTTTAATGAGTTTGTTGGATAAAAATAAACATATTGGTTAATATTTAAGGATGATTTTATACATTTTTATGTTTGTAACATGTAGAAATATTTGAGAAAAAAAATTAAAATGCAAACATGAAATCATTTTATTGATTTTAATCGTAAAACTGTTTTCTTGCTCATTTTTTTGTTTAAAATTTTGACAAGTAATACTTTCATTGAACTTATCAGGCTTGCTAAATTTTGACTGTGAAGAATTTGAAAAAAAAAAATATTTTTCAACCGGAATCGCAGCGAATAAACTGTCACTCAAAATTTAACACTAATTAGAAAAAGTCAGAGCCATCGCTACTGTGACCTATATATTTTTTTGTGTTGTACAAAATTGTATTAAAAATGCTTTAATTTCAAATTCAGCTTAGCCGGATAAAAAATAGTGAAAATTTTTGATTATACAGCGGGTATGTTTTGGTTTACTAAGTAATACAATATTTTGTAGAGAACCGTTATTAATAACAATTCCTTCTTACACACACCTCTTATATTATAATCAATATACGGAACATAGTGTTATTTACTGATATAGTCTAAGTATAATCTAAAAACTAATACAATGTGTATAATATCTGAATGGTAATAGTAATGTGACATACATTTTATAGAACCGGCTGAAGGTGGATATGAGTAATATCCAGGTGCATATGATATGGACAGACTATGTGTATACACGCAACAGTTTTTGGGTGAGATTTTTAATTAAACAAGCCGTTGAAACGAATAAAGTTTCATTAAACGTGACTCGTAGCAAAAGAAAACATTTCTAATTAAGGTACACAGGTGGTGTTACAGCTAACAACATTTATTCAACTCGAATTCATGGAGTGCGATGGATTTATTATCGATAAACAATACATAAATTAAAATACGTCCTAAATAGTGTAAGAATTTAGGAATGTATCAACTACTCTCATACTAAAAATCAATTTAAAATCATAATGTATATTGTAAGTAAGAGTTTTCGGTGCTTAAACATCTTTGTAAGTCAAAAATTGTGTGAAATAAAACCGAATTTTGGTTCTGTTTGAAGTCTGAAACAAAAACAAAAAAAAACCACACAGACGTTCAAAAATAAAATATTCCAAAGAATACTTAAATTGATTAAAGAAAAATAAGTATTTTGCACCTGCACCAACGCAGTGGCTTATCGTGAATATAGACAAAACAACATTGTCTTGAAAATAGCGGAAATTAAGTAATACTTAAATGTAATTCAGGTTACTCCAGTGAGTACTCAAAATTTCCATCGCCCTATAAAGATTTCGTCACCCTTATATGTGAGTGGATAGTAGCATCCGATTCACGAGATAAGGGTCACGCGTTGTGAAAATTCATATGTTTCGTTTCAGAGCGGACATGCTTTTAAAAAAATAATAAAACTATGGTTGAATAGCATCACGAGAGGTACAAAATGTTAAGTATGTTAAAATGAAGAGAGAGATATACATATAAAAAAACTTGGATGGAGGCTTCGCAGTAGGCCATAGACCTGGACTAATGTATAATAATAGTTGACATGGAAATTATGAAGAATTTTTATAAGTTTAGATTACATTATATTATGTTGCTCTCATAAGTGAGTGCAAAAGTGAGGGCAAAAAATGGTTAGGTCTTTTCATTTGAATTTGAAACCGATACATAGAATTACATACAGATAAGATTAAGATACAATTTAAGGAGCAAATAAACGATAATAATTATTACTCGTAAATAAAATCTGTAAAAAATGATCTTTATACTCATATTCTAAAGATTCAAATGCTTTACTTTTGAGCTTATATGGGTAAAAGAAGAAGTTTAAAAATATATTTTAAGAAACTTCGGTAAGCACTCGGCATCTCCGTTGCCACAGAAAAAAACAACTGAATAACATCATGAACGGTACAAAAAATGTGTGAAAAAATGGAGAAAGTATTGGATATTCTTTTAAAATTTGAATAGAGGTTTAGCAGTCCGACATAAACCTGAACAGATTAATAATAGTCTACAATAATACTCACAGTTAATATGGAATTTATCAGAAGCTTTTATGAGTGTAAATTACGTGATAATATAGAAAAAACTGTGGAACCGTAATTAATACATTGTTATATTATTATTTTGTTATATATATTGAAAAATAAATTAGGAGAAAGTTATCCCATATTACATGAGTATTGAAAAATATGAGTAATATCAATATTAATACTTATTTCTGTAATTTTCATATGTTTAATTTGTATCGTCTTGTCGGATTCTACAAAAACACCTTTATATTGATATTTTAAGGATTTATTGTAATGGATGACACCAAGTAAGTATTCATTGAAGTGAGCTAACGTATGTTATTTACACGATTCATTAAAAACATATTAACAGTTTTTTAAATGCATTTACTTAACAGGTACTGGAAAATCGTGAAACTTTCGAGTTTCATATTTTTGTTTAGATAAATGAAATGACAAAGATGCTCTTGGCACATGATCTTGTTATTTAAAACACAGTTTATTTATCAATATTTATGGCTGTAAAATTCTAAGTGTTATTATGCACGATTGTCTTACTATTACCTTTCTTATATTAATTTATCTACAAAGTTACGTTTTATAAGTCCTAATATAGGCATTTTTAAGTATAGATAGAATATTTTTCAATTATTTTAACTATATTTGCTCTTAAATAAATTATATGGATCTCAACTTTCTGATGTTTGTTTTTGACAGTTTTTAAAGAGTAATAATAGTCAATTGTTAGCTCAACCGTTTCGGGTTTGTACCCCGGTTACAATACAATTAAATAACCATTTAAAAAGATTTGCAACCAGAACTGGCCTCTAACTTGTGACACCCACTTTCTAGACGTACGCGCTATCTACTAGCCTAACGAAGGTAACACAGATAAAATTGAAATATAATATAATACGCAAATATGAAAGATGGCATTCCATTTTTGTCAAACCATAACATTTATCACTTGACAAAAGTCTGCATCAAATTGATGAAAACTTTATGTCAAAGAATAAAAATGTAACGAGTGTTATAGTACACTGTTTGTATTTTAGAGTACAGCCTAAGTATGTGGCGTCATTTAGTAAATTCCCTTCTTCTGCCACGTGTATGAATCCGAGGTAATGCCTTTGAAAAACGACACATTATATGCAAATTATGCCACTGCTATGGGCGCCATTTATTTTATAAAAAAAAATCCGTTTTTCTTTGTTTTTTGCGACCCTCCAATAAAATGGTTTCTCCAAAGAATAATTTGTAATAAGAAATATTTCTTTTTATTACAACAAAACGAAAAATATCTATGTGCACTCCCCAAGCAATAAATTTTTCTTTTTTAATGCGAAGTTATAACGTATTTACAATATTTATTACCTAGAATTTTGTGTAAAGAAATAAATTTAAACGTAATGAAATATTGCGTTATTTTTTTCTTTAATTTCAGGTGACGTATTTAAGCATAGCGTCTCGTTTATGTCGAATAAATTGCTAGGAATTTTATCTTTGTATGAAAATAAATTTTAAATTACAAGTATATTGTCAAAGATAGTTATGTAATAAAATTAAAAAAAAATGAAACTTATAATATTTTCTCTAAGTAAACTCTAAAGTAACCCTATAAGTAACATTTCATTAACTCCGAAATATCAAAACTGATTAAAAAACATTTTTAAAACTATAAATTTTCTTATGCAGCCTAAGTAACTTACAATACTGTCAGTGGATGGTGATTATTTAATTGTGGTTACCTATTACCACTTCTATTATATGATTAGACATTATAAACTTCTGCAAATGCAGACTGTTTAAAATAAAAACTCTCATGTTCAAGTCCCGTAATAAGTCATAATATATGCTAAGCATGAAATCAGGTCCTAAATACCTAGACCCAAAAGATTAATTCAACAAATTACAGCTATCATTATTTTTTCAAAATGATTTTTTATAATTTTATTACCAGAAAAAAGCTAGTTGTACAGAGTAAATATTTGAGTAAAAATATAGGCTTTGCTGTTTATTTCAAATAGAATAAATATAGACAAAATAAAATAGTGCTATACATATTGTTTTGTTTTGAAAATAAATGCTGTAAAACTGTTTTATAAAATGATAAATTAATCTTAAAAATAATAATAGTTGGCATCTATTGTTGTTTCAAAACAAAACTTTGTTTGAATAAATATTTTGTATAAATAACACGTATTTTTATTGAATGTTGTTAAACTTCCTATACATTCTTCTTCTCTAACTTTTTAGTAGATATGATTCCATTTTAATTCATAATCATAGCTATGGTAAATGAAGAAGTAGCAAAATAAAAGAAAAATTAAGTTTACTACTTAGCAACAAACTATTATAGAAGCTTATCAACAAGTTTTATTATCATATTCACTGATGTATTTAAAAAAATCGTAAAGATTTGATATTTTTTTTATTTGGATATGTTTATTGTTATTTAACGGCACTTGCTTGTCATTGATATCTTCACTAATAAATTCTAATTTCTATTATTACAAATGCCTTAGGTGATATTTTATATTTTAAATAATTATAGTCTATTGTCTCACCTGACACCGCCTCTCAGAGTGTCATCATTGAGGATTCTTCCGGCATGTGCCCAGAAAACTGCGTGTGCACGTAAGTGCCTTATGCGGCACGCCAATTTTAGTGTGCTGTTTCTCTCGTAGTACTTGTCACGCAGCTCGCGACCGCCCGAATCCACAATACGAACTGTAGGTGCTGTAAAGAAAACAAAATACTGACTGTAAATACATTTATATAGATTAAGAATTTAAATAAAATAAATGATGGACTATAAACAAAATGAATATAAAATTTAATAATGATCTTGGAAGAGAGGTAAAAAAAACTTCAAGGCCTCAAACTGTCATAATATTTTCCAGCTATTTGTACAATTATGTAGTAAAAAAACTAGATACAAACGCACAAAATAAACTGAATATATGTGTTTACACATCCTATTATGAGAGTGTTGAAAAGCATATCAATGCAAGTTCAAAATATTTAACGTTTAGGAAAGACAAAAAACTTTATTATTTTGTGCCATTAGTTATTGTCGTCGTTCCCATTAAACTAGTTGGTAGCGCGCATGCCTATCAAGCAAGGATCTCAGGTTTAAGTCCGGGCTGGTTACAAATTCCAGCACATTGAGGTGGTCAGAATTTCCCAGTCGTGGGATTAAATGACAGGAGTTGGAGGAAATAGATGGAAGTGGGAAAGAAAAATATATGAATGTCATGGCTGGAAATTGTAACATTCATACAATACAAAATATTTAATGAAACATATTTTATATTAACTACTTTCATGTAAATATGACAATATTACAGTAAATCACTCGCGCTTTAGATACTAGTAGGTAAATGGTCCTCGTTAGGCTTATTGGTAGCGCGTACGCCTATCAAGCGGG
>JAPMAG010000897.1:1510-13604 GCA_036584685.1 Rhyacophila sp. Rhy_31_5 | reverse complement strand
AAAACAATGTTTGCCGAAAATATTGAAATGTGCTTATATCGCTTTTTGTAACTAAACGTTTCATAAATAAGTTTAAAAAAATCATTAAAATAAATCTGACATAAATGAAAACGGAAGGTCACTGAGTACGTGTGCAAAACGAGCGAAACAATAGATAACGTGATTATTGACCGGCGGAGAAAAATAGCACACAAAAAGAAGCTCCATCAACGTTTTTTACCGTATTTGATCGTAGCCTGAAGAGTTTTTTGTGACAATACCAGTCTAAAAAAAATAGTTTCATAACTAACACACTCCTAACAAAAGTCAAAACAACGGTTAAAAACTGTCATCAGTCAAATGTCAGGATATCAACACCACCGTAAATGTCAATTTTGCGGAGTTTGAAAAACATATTTTTCCGACGGGATGGAAAAGTTGGAAAATCGACTTATAAGGAGTATAGCTTCCTAAAAGTGCTGAGAAAAGTTTTTTCTAAAAAATGTTATTTATCTGCTTTTTGTAGAAATTTTCAAACTACCCTCGTATATAGAAATGTTAGTTTGAGTGTGACAGTTGGTGTAACCCATGAAATTAAAAAAAAAAATTTAAACAACCCGTTACCATAAAAGTTCATAAATAACTAATGCAATGAAATGACATTATAAGATATAAAATTATTGTAAAACATTTCCAAGTGTAAATAATTAGGAAGTTGTATAGTTTTAGTACAAAATGAAATTAATATATCGACTCACTCCCGGTAGAAGTTCGTAAACAGCAATAGGACGATTTCCGTTTTTTATTGAATCCTTTCAAAATATTTATCCGCACGGACAGCACGTTATCCTAAGTCAGTATTTTATAGTACAAAATAATATGCACACGTTTTAAATGTTAAATATATTTATTAAAATAGCTTCAGAACCTTAGATAAAAACCTTCTCTTGTAAAATGTCATTTTTATGCTTACGATCTTCTGCCGGAAATGAGTCGATATATGTGTTTAATATTTACGACGGTCACTTAATTCATCACCGTGATGCATACTGTTTATTTTGTTTGTGTTGTTTTTTCCCGGTGAGCCCACAGATGAGCAAAATACTACAAAATAATTTCCCTGGAATAAAGATATCACTTATGATAATAAGTTTAATGATGTTATAAAATAGAACTGCCAAAATATTATATATTTAAACGTAATAATACAGTGAACTTTACTTAATTAAACTAAATTATTATACATATTTCATATTATAGTGTAATGGCGCCATGTGGATTCATGCTTAAAGTTATTGCTCACTTTCGAGTCACTTGATTGGTAAAGTGCGGGGACGAAGTGTGCTGCTAAATAATGACGAGCTAAATGTGTATTTTGTGGTCTGGGCGCTTTTAAGGCTGTACTTTAGTCTACTTTTGGCTAATATAAAGGAACCTTTTGCATAATTATCTAAACCAAGAATTCTCAAAATTTTCATAATGTATTAAGAGGGTATAAAAAATACTATCAATCAAGAAGTGGTTAATGAATTAATTCATGTTAATGGGACATTACAGGCACAAAATGATATGTCAGTTTGACTTTATTAACAGATGAATAATAATGATCGTGGATTATTTATTACAAATAAGATCAAGGAAGTCTAACAAATCTGATATATCTTATGTAGCTAAGTAAAATATACATATCAGCTTATGCCACAATACAACAAATTTTATCTTCTCTTCAAGTATTTGGTTTTAGGTATATCTTCTATGATCAGGCTGAAATTTTCTATATTATATAAGCAGAAAAAGATGAAAACACGACTTATTATTTCTATAACTTATATGCAAATGATGTTCCCGAAAAACCAGCGACATTAATAGAACAAAAAAAAACTGTACATCTATAAGCTGGCTGTATTTGTGATACACAGAATATGCAAAGTAGTAAATATAATAGTTAAGTTATTAATTTTAATTAAAGTAATTTAAGTATTTCTAAAATATTGTAATACATAAGCTGATATAATATACTGCTAAAGTCCCATTATAGCGATTGGTATAGTAACTCAAATTTAAGTTACAGTCAAACGAAACGTTTATACAAATTAAAGGGAACAGAATCTACATTTAATGAAGTTAACATTTCATCAACGCGCGTAAATAGTAGTGTGTTTACAGAGTGTTCATATCGTTTATGTTTTTAATTATTCGTTTATTATGTGTGGACAATTGTTGTATGCAGTCAACCCCTTTACAGCGTAAAAATGGGACTTCGCAATAGGATGAATCTGCAAATTGATGATTTTTCAAAAAAAATTTAAATACACATATACTCGTATATATACATGTAACTAAACGTGTACGTTTTGTAAAAAAAAACTACGCCATTAGGGAGACATCTATAGGGGGAATTGCCGCAAACGCTATAGGAAAATTCTCTATAAGGTGGTACGCTATAGGGGGTTTACTGTAATTTAATCTTTATTTGATAAAACGAAGTGACTTTATAGTTGGCCAAAAATTGTTGTGAGGGTTTAATATGTTTAAAGAATATTAAAAAAGGTAATACAGTACTTGGAACGTTTGCAACGATATTAAGTGTTAATGACAATTTTATCTTGATGATAATAAATGTAAATGTTCCCCATTTCGTATCGGTTACCTACATATCATTAGCATACTTATATAGCTTAACGGCGATGAAATAAAAAATACGGGGTGCAAATCGCGATCATTTTGAACGCATATCTCTGACACTTGAAATTTAAATAAATACGTTTGTACATAGAAACTTATCATGAATCAGGGGATTTATTTTTCGGTATTGAGAAAAATGTGCTTTTACTATTAGAAACAAAAATGTACAACAACACATTGTGCATGGACTCGTATATTATAGTAGTAAAACAAACCCTGTCTATGAACAAAATTACGTAGAATCAAAATAGTTGAAAACTATAATACAAAGATATATGTAATACTTAGGTAAATTTTCGAACAATTAATTTTCTGTACTGCCTATCTTCAGTGGAAAACTATTATATTCAAATTATAACACAATTTTAATACATATTACCACAAATAAAAAATATGACGAGTTTCGTCTGCTACAACGTTTTCATTTGATAATAAAGATTAAACGTGAGCAGCGTTTATACATTTTTTTTCTTTTCCGTGTACTAAAGCAATTTTAGGAAACACACAACTATATTAAGCGTCTAGTTACAAAAAACGATATAATCACATTTCAATATTTTCGGCCAACAAATTTTTTATGTTTCAATCAAGGTCATATTTTGTTTCCGGTTAAGATTCTTCATTTTCATCGTATTCTATGTTTAAGTTAGAATAAAATAACGGAGTTTATTATCTGATAAACTTTAAAATGAAGTAAATATTTAATTGAGCGCGAAATCAACCAGATTTGAAATATTCCAACGCATGAATATTATACTTTTTATTATTTATTTAAGTTTATATTGGGTTTCGGAACATAAAATTTTCACACATAGTGTAAAATGTGAACGTATTTTTCTCTCCATTTCAACAAAATGTGCTTATATCGCTTTTCGTAACTAGACGCTTCATAAATACGTATAAATACATTGGTTAGGTATAATTTTAGAATATAAGAAACAAAAAACTCATAGTTATAACAATTTTAAAATCAAAATAAGCAAGCGAATGTAATGAGAAGAAAACTCCAAGCTAATAATACATTATATACTAAGAAACATATAATGAAAAATAAAATATAAGAATGAATATAAATTTTTGTTATTTGTATTTCGATAGTTTTCCATGTTACATACAAAATATCTTTTGGTAATTTCAATTTGAATTGAGTACAATATTGTTCCCTCAGTCTTAGTTATTCTTAGAACAAGTTATGCAAGAACACGTAAATATTTAGGTGAGGTTTAATTTTGTTTTCTATATGATGTAAGTAAAATGTTGTTTGTCATTATTAACACAAACTTTATATCATAAAGTTAATAGAAAATACAATTTTCATTTCTACGAAATAATATTATTTGTGAAAATTATTAATAACATAAATTATCCATGCAGACAAATACCGTAAAATTTTACTATGAACTTTGAATAAACATTATATAATAAATCATTTTTAGGGCAGACAAGTTTCTAAACGATACATTATCGAATCAAGTCTAATGGGATATTATCCAGAGTTTAAGTAAAGTTTTCTCAGCGTGTACAGAACTTTGAGAAGCTACGTTTTTAAATAATATGAACCCTTTTGCCCGGCCAATCTAACCAGTAGACAACTTTTGAATTGTTTTACATAATGGCTCAAGGGTCACAGGTTCAAAGAAAATTAAAAAAAAACAACAACAACAAAGGGCCACAGTTTTTGAGAGACAAGTTTGACATTTTTAATAGACTACGGTGGGTTGTTGTATCGCAAACTTTGAGAAGTTTGCTCGTATGTTGGATATTAAACACCGAAGTAACACGTTTTTTATTAAAGGTGAGTTGAATATGACGTGATATGTACGAGATTAAATGTGACAGAAACGTTGCTTCCCGAGATTTCATAAAACTGTCATAGTACTTTGTAGAAGATTGTCAGTTTTTGAGATAGCATAGAAATACAACACGTATTATATTGTATTATATTCAATATAAATATACTATATATAAAGAAAGTGTATTCAAATATACATTGCAAAAAGATTAATGAAATAAAATATCATCGGTTTTCGCTGATAATAAAGAATGTATCCAATTGAAAGTAAACAACCCGTTGTAATACTTTTATATGTAATTGTAAAAAAAATATTCGCACGAAGAGATGAAATGATTACTTTTTTTAATAATTGTATGCAAACTTTAAAGTAGAATATTGTTTTTTTAAATTTTTATTTAAACCTTGTCCACTCCGAAACAAAGCACATGGATCTCCAGAATGTGAAGATTGTTTTGACAGTTTTTTTTACGAGTAATAGTCGTCAATTATTAGCTCAACCGTTTCGGGTTCCTGTCCTGGCTACAATAAAAATGAATAAACATTTGCGGAAATCGCGATTTGCTAACACGGGCCTCGAACCCGTGACCCTCAGCTCGTACTTCAAATGCCACTATCCACTCACCCACGAGGGTGAAATTATATATATCCAATTTATTTTCTTATAAATTCATTAAGTTTATAGTTTTATGCAATTAACAGTAGGTACTAACACATACAACTCATTATTTCAGAATTTTTTTAAAAATCATGTAAGGGGGCCTTGGGTAAATTGTACACGAGAGACCAAAATTTCTAGCTACGCCACTGATTGCGCATTACAAGAGGTTTGATTAACCCCGTTGCGGATTACTGTAATCAGTTAAGGGTTCAATACATTAAGCTTCAATTACAAATAAAAATATAATATACAATTTACAATACACAGATAATAGAATTTATCTGTTAATGAATTTCCTCATCCGCTGAATGACAAATAAATATTATAATAATTCACAGTATATGCGTACGTAATTTGAGTTTTAGTATTGTTTACCGCACTTGTGAATAAATCTTTTAATCCTTGGGTTAGGGACAAAACTCTGTAGTTGGATTAACGTTTATATGTTTGAATACAAAACATCAGTGCATACTGAATTTCGTAAACAACCGACAACAAATGATCGCTTGTACAACTATGTACCTATGTCAATACATTTACGAGTATACGCATTCAAGAGAAAAATATGATTTTCACAGTTAAATCATGTTATAATATTACAAGTACAATATTATTTACAAAACATATCGGTCATAATTAATATAATTGTTTCCGTCAGGATATTGAAAAACTCAATAAATATATTCATTCCTAGATTAACACTGTACTGAATAGCGTGAAACTATAATTAACGCGATTTGTCATACGCTACCAAATTTCAATTAGCGTGATAGGTAGGCAAACCTTAAGGCATAACAAAATGATTTCCCTAAGCTACGAACCTAATTTTAAGGGTTAAAATGTATAACAAATTCAATGTGACAAGGTAAACGACAAGAGTATATATGATAGGTCTAGTTGTGGGTCAATATCAGTGACAGCATGCAATTTTACAGGAATGTTGAAGTCTGTGAAAATCAGTGTATTAATTTTACAAAAAAAAAATACTATGATTAAATTGATAATTTACATAAGCTTTTGTACATGTAATTAACCGATTAAGTGACAGAAACGAGTAAACTCACAGAACTTAAAACGTAGTTTGCTAGACAAATTCGAATATTTTTGACGATTTTAAATATGAGGACGCATAAGTATTATGACTATAATATAATTATTAAAAACAAAGTCACAATAAAGGAACATTCAATATACTTAAGGTTTTATTTTTGCTTAAAACTTACAGCTTGCCGGATTGTGACATTATGTCTGGCACAGAAAAGGCTGATGTGCTATGGTGATTTTACACCTTTAACAAACTTTATTATTTGTTCTCTACTACTCATGCGTACGTATTTAACTGTTTTCAAAATTGTATGGACATATTTTTGATGGTGTTAAGTGTTTATTTGTTTACTTCAACAAACTTTTTTTGCTGCTTATATAAATTATAAGCCCTATATTATTTATTCTTTAGTACTTGATTAAACAAGCCTATTTTATAAATTGTAAATTAAAATTTCTACAGACTTGGGACAAATTACGAGTATACTATTTTATATTGCTTATTGACTTTGAGTAGTATGCCGTTTTCGGTAAATCAATTAGTCGTACCTTTCAAGGAATGCCTATGTATTAAAATAATATTTGAATGCCTTAAACACAATATTCGAAAAAAAATTGTATATAATATGGGTCGTCCATAAACCACGTAACGTTCTTGACGGGGAGGAAGGGGTGACCAACGTTTACATGGCGTTACAAGGGGTTAATTTTTATTGTAACGTAACACTTTTCCCTCTTAAAAATGAATAGGAGATAATTATAAATGTCATTTCTATTTAATTTTTTCCGTGCTAGACATAATGTCACAACCTGTTAACCTGTGAATTTTTAAACAAAAACAGAACCTAAATATTTCTTTTAAAAGTATATTGGATTTGGTTTGGTTTTTAATGACCATATTATGACCATATCTCTGCATTTTTATATTTAAAATCATCCAAAATATCCAAATTTGTCTAGCAAACTATATTTTAAGTTGTGCGATGGTTTAAAATGTACATTTTAAGCTAACACGCTTCTGGCACTCAATTAGTTAATGTGGAAACTTATGTAACTTTTGGAAGGAGGTAAAAGGGTGTCAAGCTGAATGTCTACATGGTGTTACATGGAGGGAAGGGTTAAAAAAAGTAATAAAAAAGACGTTACGTGGTTTATGGACGATACCTATATAAAAACTCATAACTGGCAAGATAAAATTGCGTGTGTATATGGTCGTGTACTCTTACGTTGGTGCTCTGTTATTGTTATGTTGCGTTAAAGCTCTGATATAAATTCCAGTACGATGAAATTAAAATATTATTGGTATTTTCCAATAACGCGGAGCCTGCTGTGATATTTTTTCATAAAAAATACGTTCACATATTTTATTTGCAAAAACTCACACTCCGGTTTGATTGTAGATTGTGTTTTGTTTGAACAGAGAATATTTTTATACGCAGGGAAGATTTTATATTACACGTAACGTTTTTTTTTCAAATTATCATACAACAAAGTTTGAATTAACGTAAGAAAAACAGAAAATAAAAATTAAATACAATCACGCTTACAAAATTACTTTGTAAGGTCTTCTAAAGAAATAATTAAAGTGAAAGCATAATTTTGGATAGATTAAGCGAAAATTACGTAAATTTTATTACATTGTTATTAAAATAATAATAACCTCTTTAACCGCTGGCTAAATTGTGTTATTAATAAGTTATATAACAATTATTAAATTTAACGTTATGAGTTACGGCGGATGAGAAAGCTATTTTTAGAACATTTTTAATTAATTCTCCTGCTCGTCAAACATAGCGGAATATACATGAGCAAGAGGTCAGTTCATAAGCCTACGTTGCATGGTGCATTCTTATTATTTCTTTCTTGCAGTTATGAACATAGTTGCTTTCAAGAAAACTTAATGAAAAAATACATTATACGACACTACGATGCAAAGTAAAGATTACATACACGTTAAATTATAATACTACATCTTATATTGGCTGCGAAAGTATTAAAAAAACTAAGTATGACACTTATTTTGTAAAGTATAGTTCATAATCAAATATCTTCAAACCACAAATTTTCCCTACAATTTGTTGTAAATTGTTTGCAAGAGATGATTGCTAGATGTATTAAAGTCACCATTGCAGCAGGTAGTAGTATAAGAATAAATTTGAATACATTAAGAAAACATATTACTCGTAACACTTGTGTAACTGTTTGAATATAATTAATTTTCTCTACTGTCAACCTAGGTGGAAGTCCATATGGTATAGTGGTAAAGTGGCAATGTCTGTGCTAATTTTGTTAACGAAGATAAAGTGAAATAATAAAAAGGATTTTTAACAAAAAATATAAGTTTTAAAATCAATACCGATTGACTGTAACGACATTTTCAAGTGATGGCGCTATAGACAAAATCTTGATTTAAATATAAATTATTCAGTTATTTGCTTAATATCATTTGCCACTATGTCACTTTTAATTCATTATTTGAAAGAAGAATTCGATGCCTCTATTGTCACAATTATACTTTAGTTAACAAAACGATTAATACAAAAGTTTAATACTATTAGTTGTAACACTTTGTAACAAAGAAATGTATTAAAATTGTAAAAAATGTATTGGATATAACATATATAATAAAAATAAGCTCTTTATTTTATATTATCCCAAAAATACAGTCTACAGAAGTAAATCGGTTGTTGGTAAGATAAAAAATATTATTTTTGTTAAATAATTAGGATTAGCATAATATTAAGAGAAAATTATTACTGGCGGAGGTAAGTTAGGAGAGCTGCTGTTGTTTGAAAGCAAACCTCGGATGTTGAAAAACGAAGAAATAATTTATTTGCACAAACTCGCTCCGCGAAAGTGTATGAAGGCGATTGTTAGGCACCGTCTATGCTCATTGTACGTCGCATTACGGCATTTTAACGTTTTCTGAAGGCGAAGTTTTACTACCATCGTCGGAACATAGGAAAGTAAGTGTTCCTATCTAGAATCTAGAGTCCCTAAGGGACACCCGAGATATTGTACCTATTCGCCCACTGTGTGGCGATGCTGAAATAACTGAGTTTTTATCCACTTATTATATGAAATAAGGACGGACGCAAAGTATTTCCTGAAGTGAGAGTATATTAAAAACTTTTGGGTATTTTCACCGCAAGGACGTTATAAAAGCAGCCATTTTGGGATCCATTATTTACAAAATTTTCTTTTTGGCGTCTATTAGATGAGTTTTGAGAGAAAGACATGTTTTTGAAGAAATCTTTTCGTATCAATTTTACCATTATAAGGTAAATTTGAGTTTTTAAATATCAACAAAATAATGCAAGTATATGATTTGACCACTGATATACAGGATAGTGTTTTATGTTATGTACAGGATACTAGTTTGATCAGATTTTAAGAATATAGATAAATATAGAAAAACTTCTAAAGCAAATCAACACAATATATGGGTGGGTTAGAATAATAATGGATCAAATCCAAATTTTCTAAAATTGGAATTTGACATTTCTTTGGGTAGACAAAATAAATTTCTATATAGTGTGTTAATAACAGAAGGGCATCTCTACAAATTTTTCCATGAACACCAACACTAGTATTGGAGATTAAATTTTGAAATCCTTCAGAATATTAGGGGATCATGTCCATTTTGACAGCTCGTTCAGTCGTATAAAGAGGTATTTGTTGATTCTTGAGTGCTAAAAATGAGTTTAGTTATATCATTTATTTGCAGTGAAAACATCTGTGAATTTTACAAAACGTTTTTAACTTTAGGTGTAAATATCTCAGCATCGATATTGATGGACTTGATCCCTTATTATTCTGAAACACCCATACATGTACCTGGGAGGTAAACTACACTACATCAATATTTGTCAAAATTGACATATCGACATAGTATAGTATATCTTGCGACACTCTTTCCAGTGATATACTAAACTACGGTGGAACTTTACTACTAGAAAAGAATATAACGAAAAGAATATATTATCCCCTATATTATCCGAGGGAAGCAACACCAAAACGACTTTGAATAGCCATAGTGAAAAAGCGAAATGTTTGACATATTTTGGTTTCCCTCCCGTAAACAATTATAACTAGGTACATTTAAGTTTAAATGTATAATGTTGTTTAAGTATTCAATTTCGTAAATCATTAAATTTACTACATTTTTCCAATGGGACTTGCCGTAGCAACTTCAACTTCATGCGAAATGTCTTGCGAGTCTCAGCTGTGCTCTGTCGCCCGTTCAACGCGTGCATATTAACGGTGCTGTTCTTTGGTAGCAAATCGCGGCACCCTATGAAGTCTAAAAATAATCGCGTATCGAGCTTCGAAACACGGTGACTGCTGCGAATTCTAAGAGTGCGGCGGTACGATTAAACGTAAAATGATGTAACAAGAGAACGTATCATCTATCATTATACCCAAAGTAAAAATAAGACTTTAAGAGAGAAGTTTTGGTTGTGCTACGTGGTGAGAATGCATTTCACAATTGCATTTCAATAGGGCATGTTTTGTCTTCACGCCAGGCGGATTCCGTCATCCCGAGAGGTCATTGAATACGATCCACAGGACGTTTCGGCGGAGTAAGGGGACATGGGACGATATATGATGACTGGCCGGCGACAGGCACTTAAGGAGGCAATATGTGGTGTCCATATTATGTGTTATGTTCAGTGCATAGCTTGGTTGAAATAAGTGATATTAGATCAATACTGATAAACATAAACTAGTTGAAGCCAAAATTAAGTTGTAGACATTTCAACTAAATCGTCAATTGTTTTCAATGAAACACAAAATATTATGATTTGAATATTTTGCCCTCGTAGGTGAGTGTATAGCGTATCCGACTCATGAGCCGAGGGTCACAGGTTCGATGCCTGTGCTGGCTGCAATTTTTTCGAATATTTATTCATTTATATTATAGCCAGGACACGAACTCGAAACGGTTGAGCTAATAATTCACAATAATTACTCGTAAAAAAACTGTCAGAAAAATCCTCACACTATGAAAATCCATAAGCTTCGTTTTGGAGCGGATATGGTTAAAAGAAAAAAAAATATTTGAAATTTTTATATATATAAATACGTTACATTTACACCACAGATTCCCAAAGTGGTCTATATGGGACCCCCAGGGATCGGTTTCGACTTCCTGGGGGTCCATGTCAAAGAAAAAATAATTGGGGTCAAAGAGATTCCACTGAGGTACACGTAAGTGAACCCCAATTTGCATCTCGTGGACCCCCAAAATTCAATATTCGCCAAGCAGGGGATTTACGGGAGAAAAGAAATTCGGCAAATGATCTACGGAGCAAAAAAGTTTGGGAACATCTGAACTGACCTATATTCTGTATGAAATTCTTGTATTGCCCAGTGGTTGGCTCAAGTATAATTTACTATATTATAAGATTTGATCATTCATGAAATAGAATTTCTCTGACGTCAAGCATTTAATACTTTTATTTTTACCCATATATAACGTATCTTTACCTACATATTGAGTGGGAGCAAAGCTTGATAACGATTTTCTTTGGTTTTGTTTGTTTCATATGATTTTAGTGCGAGTTGCCAGCCAGCCAGTCAGTCGCCTCGGTATTTTATTAGATTTCGTACCTACTAAGTATTCAATTCGCTCGGATCATATTATTCTGAAGGTTGTGTCAAGTATTACTTAAAAATGTGTATTCAACTAATGCAATCTACGGTTTTGTCGTGAAAACAAACACATTACGTATGTACATTGGGCAACTTACACTGATGTAGGTAAATTGGTGTAAACATATCATTTCTGTTAATGTTATAATTTTATTCTTTAGTAACAACGGGAAAATTTATATCGAATATGAAACACAACAGAGATTTATAAATGTGGCTATTTGATAAATACTAAGTAAAAACATTGTAATTTTACCCATGATACAATTTTAGATGTA
>JAPMAG010000896.1:0-13605 GCA_036584685.1 Rhyacophila sp. Rhy_31_5 | reverse complement strand
TATTATATATATTTTTTTAAATCAGATGGTCGGCAGCATAATTAATACTCGTAAGTCATTGAAAAATGATTTTAACTTTAAAAATTGTAGTATTTTATCAATATTTTACAAAATGACAATTCAGTTTATAATATTTTGAGACTCATGGGTTTGCCGATTGCCACTTATATTATTACACAATTGTCAATTCCATAATATTTTTTTTTGAACTACACCCAATTTATATTTTATAGCTGTGTAATGGATGTAACATTTGATTACATAATTATAGTATTCTGTATTTCAAATTTGTTTACAAAAACATTTATATTGCATTTTTAAATAAATATTAAAACTTTATCACAATATTGTGTATACAGAATTTGTTTCGTTATTTCCTTAATGCCAATTTCACTCAGGTTAGAACAGAAATGTTATCCTAATGTGGAAGGTCATTAAAAATATTTTTTTCAACGATCGACATTAACCATTCACTCTAGCCGGCCATTAAAAGTGATAACAGCAGAGGGAAAGGAAAACATTGCACACATTCATGTTTATCATTTAAAAAACAAATTTGTTTATATCGCGTTACCGATGTAACACCGAGAGGAACTTACTGAAGTCTCATCTAGCAATACAATTGTAACATTACAAAATAAATCAAACCACCATATCACTCATAAAAATACCACATATTTCACACAAAGCATTTACCTTTCATTCAGTTTTATTATCACATAAACCTGTTAGTAAATTATCCTTAAGTTCATTTTAATTGAAGCAATGGAAGATTTGAGTAATTATAAACTTTCGACTCTCATCATCTCTTGTCATCAAGTATCAGAATTTACTGATTTCAAAACTGGTATTCCTAACAAAATAGTATAATATTTCATTAACTTTACTTATATTCTTTCAATTATCATCGTGTGACATGTAAAAGTGTAGTTTAAAAAAAAAAAAAACAGCTACGAAAACAATCATTGCTGAATACAAGCAATATTGCAAATTGCTTTCTGATTATATTTAAACAAGATAATATTTTTTTTCTATATATACTCGACAAATGCTGTTTATTAGTATATTTTATCATAATTCAGTCTGTTATCTAATTTCAATGCATGATTCAAATTTTATATAATGTAATACAACCGGTATTGTTTTCATATTAATACAGATTCATATGAATACTTTGTTGGGGCTATCGTGTAAACTTCCTGTTTTACTTGTTACTGTGTTTGAGTTAGTCGGATATGTATGAGTGAAATAATGTTGTACATCATTTAGACCCGTGTTTCCCAACGTGGGACCCACATCCCACAGGTGGGCAATTTGATTTTTAAGGGGCCAATTCGAAAGTCGTATGTTGATCGTTTTGTAGGTGATTCGTTACGTAGGGGAGTATAAAAATTTTAGAAAGGCTTAGGTTGGGCATAGCACAAAAAAACGTTAGGAAACACTGATTTAGACGCACTAATCAATAATAAAATAAATAACCCCATAACAATTTGTTCTCCCTTGTGGTTCAGAAGACATCACTTGCTTCTTGAGTTTTGAGATATTTAAATCTTATTGTCAGTTAAAAGTTCACACATTGTCCATGTTTATTTGGGTCCAGGATATGAATGGAATGAGACAGGTTTACGGCTGACGATTGTTTTGCGTGTACAATGGATACATTTCCACAATGTATAATGTCCATAAAAATGTAGCAATCAAATGAAAATGGATTTATTTCGTTATTTCTGTAGATGCTAATGTTTATCTTACCAGTGTTGTCTATATTTTTTTTATTTAACTGTAACATTTATCTTTAATTATAATGATATTTACATAATGCAGCTATTATTTTAGAATTTGTGGTTTACATTATGTTCTTTTCTGGATTAAATTTACTATTTTATAGTAGGATAATATATTTTAGTTCTATTTATTAATGACTATTTAAGCAACAATCAATTAATGCTGACATTTTTTATGACCCATACATTTTTCATGCAAACTGAGTTTTATCCTCAAAAAAATGTTTAAAAGTCACTATCGTTTGCAATAAACATGCATCTAATCTCTCAAAGCTTTTGTGTTTCATCCAATATTTTATCAAGTCTGCATTCACTCTTATCTCTAGTCATGTAATTCTGTCCAGGGGTGAGGGGGGGAGTTACAATGTCTGGCATCATACTTTTGTCGTGGCGTACAATAGATAAATGTTATACATGTTATTGAAGCTCTCTAAAGTTTGATGCAATTTATTTAATATTAACGCATCACTGTCATATAAGCGGATTTTTAGGAATTCACCATTCCAGTACGATATCTAGATTGATCATTTGAATTTCCATAAATGGTTCTACTGTAGAAAATTATAATCTGGAGTTAATATATAAGGAATATTTATCATCAACAGCATGAGTTTATTTGATTGTGAATAAAATCATTTACATACAAATATTACCATGCTATATTATAAGAAAAAAGTGTGCTGCATACTCGACAACTTTATTTCGATTATCTCTGTTTGTTGAACACTGAAATTTTCATTGATAACACTTTATTACCGATAAGCTGTATTTACTTGCATGGACATTATAAGTATTGATATATTTCAAGTAAATGCTATTATTTACATATTAAATATAACAATCGATAAAATTGATTTATTATATAGATTCGAGGGTAGTCCCAGAAGTATCCGACCTAACAAAGAAAACACAAAAAAATTGGTAAAAAATATCTTTTTTTCTCTACAGAAGTCACCTTTAAACTCGGTACACTTTTCCGAGCGATGTTTAATAGCTTTGATACCCTGTTTATAGTGAGAATCGTCAAGATCCTCAAAGCAGCCATCAACTGCAGACTCCACCTTTTCATTTTTGGCAAATCTTTAATCACCTAGCCATTTTTTCAAGTTTGGAAACAGAAAATAATCCGAGGGGGCTAAATCTGCCGAATGGAGTGTGTGAGGAAGCAATTCGATCTTTGACTCATTGATTTTGGTCCTCGCGATAATGGATGTGTGAACTGGTGCATTGTCTTGATAAAACAAAACTTTCTTTTTCTCCAAATGCGGCTGTTTTTTCTTGACTTCATAACTCAAACACTTTAATACTCGTAAGTTCGCATAATACTCGCCGTTGATTATTTTTCCATTCTGAAGATAATCAATGAAAATTATCCCACGCGCATCACAAAAACTGACACCATGACCTTGCCTGCAGATGGAACTGTCTCCGCCTTCTTTGGAGCCAATTCTCACTTTTCAGTCATTGTTTTGACTGTTCTTTCTTCTCATATGTGAAGTGATGGACCCATGTTTCATCCATGGTTATGAATCGACGTAAAAACTCAGCTTTATTGCTGTGAAATTTCGCCAAACACTCGATTGAAACATCCTCACAATACCGTGTTTGTTCCATTTTGAGTAATCGTGACACCCACAGCTTTCTCGCTTCCAAATTTTCAGTCAATATGGGATTTACTTATACAGCGCTTTTTGAAATGTCTACCATATCTGCTAGCTCGCGCACCTTCAGTCGGTGGTCATCCAATACCGTTTTGCGGATTTTCTTCAACATTTCTGACATGCTCACCTCATTTGGTCGACCACTACGGTGTATTGTACGAGTATCACATAACGATGACCAATCTTTTCCATGTTTACAAATTCACTATTGATGACTGCCAAACAAATACTAAACAACGTAGCGTAGTCAAACTTAAGCTTTATAAGGTTGGCACTTTCTACCATAGTCATCCGTTTCAAACAACAACCGCCATCTATACGTCAGGTTGGGTACTTCTGGGACTACCCTCGTAAATGAAAAAGATTTTCTTGTGACTAGTGAAAAAAATATTTTATTTATTTGGGTTTACTTTTTATTACTATTACAATTTCAACATAAAATATTCAAATATTACTATAAGACCATTTAAAATGTATTATTTTTGTATTATCAGTTATTTTTTACATTCTTTCTGCATTAAAATTGAATTAAAGCGAAGTGAAACTCTCCATCTTTATTGCCGCTTGACCTTTTCAGAACACTCATTTATTGATTTGTATTTCTCAAAATTGTATTTTTTATGCAATTTTCAAAGTAGTATATAAACATGAAATCGAAGGGTATTTTTCTAAATATAGACAATTTTCAATCGATTTTTTTTTTTTATTGATAATACCATTATCTATAAAATAACAATACACCTATCCCCCGATTTACACCCTACTTTATTTACACGATTTCACTTTTACACGGTTTTTAAAATATGGGATTTAAAAAAAACAAAACATTTCTGTGAAAATATGATCGTGATAGCGACGTGACAGTCTGAACCAGTTGCGTTCACAGCAAAGGTCATCCGTGAAGAACTTGAATTAGGGCGAAAATTGAGTAATCATTTTCTACAAAATGACCCGAATCTTGAACGAGCTCTCCCCTTTCAGTGAGATATTAATAAACGCTCAACTCAATATGAGGAGGTCTATAAAGATTTGACCAAAAACAATTGTTAATTACGGATTTCATTACCAAGGTTCGCCAATCTGAAATTGTTTCTAATTCATCTAACATTGAACTTGAATCGCATCAAGTACTATCGAGTGATGAAAGTGACATCATACCAATCAGGAAGAAAAGATTAATAGTCTATGAAAGTGATAACAGTGATTAAAATTTTTAATTTATATTTTTTTGTTTCTAAATGTAAAATGAATTACATACATAAACCTTTATATGTTTGTCATTTTATGAATAGACCGTTATTTTTATGTTTTTATGATATATTTAGTTTTATTTTGCGTTGAAATAATTGACTGAATTATGCACATTTTAGTTTGTTTTCGATTTACACATTTTTGCATATAAAAATCTACAATTTCGATTTATACGGTTCTCTAAGGCAGTGCTTCCCAAATTGGGGGCCGCAGGATTTCTCACGGCGGCCGCGAAAATATTCAGTACAAAGTACAAATAGCATTTTCTTCATGCTTACATTAAAAAATAAGCAAAGGTCATGCTTTTCCATGGAGACTTTGAAAGATGCTTTGCGAGTTAGCATTTCTGACATTGAACTCGATATCGATTTGTTATGTAAAAACATGCGACCTCATCTATCGCATTAAATTGTTTCATGTGTGTATAGTTTTTATTAAAAAAAAAAGTTTTTAAGCAATTTCCCATAATTTTGTGCTGAATATAAATATTTGTATTATAATTGTAATAATTATTGCCAAGAAAATCTTTAACTAAAAAAAAACAAATCGGATGGGGGGCTGGGATTTAATTCTTTCAGATTTAGGGGCCCGTGACATGAAAGTTATTGGGAAGCACTCCACTATATTGATAAATATTTCATTTTTATTTATGCGTTTACAAATACCATATCTACATATTCAAAAAAAAAGTGCCAGTAAAAGATTACTTTTTCGTTTTGCAACATCCTAAGTTATTAGTGATTGTGTTTTTGATATATCTATATTTATATTTGATAAATATATTTTTGTGCTATGTAATGACTTTCAAAAAATTTTTTTTTCAACTAAGCCTTCTAATCATTGTTTTATTTCATATAACTAAATACACGTAGTTAATTATGAGATACGAGTATGCGCACATAAAAAATAACACAAAAAAGTTAATCCCACCCAAAATTTCTCCATAATTATGTTTTCAAAAATATTTTGCATTCACGAAAATTCCAATACATATATTTTATTTGTATTCTTTTGTCTTTTAATTGTGTTTCAATTTTGTGTGAAACGACAATTACAGTTTTGATTAGTGTGACTTTAATTTTACTCTCTGCAACTCAGCTTCATATCCACATGCCATTAATATCTCATTTGAAGCCATTTTAATAAACCATTCATTCATATAACGCGGTACTCGTGGAAACTAATTAGTGAATTTCACACTGTATTATTTGAATGATCACCCATCTACTTAATTATGTACTGACGTATCATTTCCTCTCCAAAGCACATTATCTTATCAATTTTTTACCAGTAATAAATAATTCAATATTATCCAATCAACTGAGCTTAACTTCTCTTTTTATATATGTTCAAATGAAAAAATCGTTAATTCTCTTGTTAGCCACAGCAATGTTCCACAACAGTTTCTCGCTCACAGCACACCAAAACTCTTCATAAAATTTCGTGACATACATACTGAAAGCAAAAATAAAGCATGTTAATGAAAAAATAATAACCCATATTATTTTAATTATTGAAAACTATTTACTGGGTGCTATGTTATTGTTGTAACCATTTTGTTTTACATTAAAAATAGCTTTTTCACCCTTAAACTTTATTCCGCATACTTAATTTTTTAAACCTAATGCAGAGAAATCTAATTATGTATATTCCTGGTAGATATTCAGTATTTTAAATACTCGTATTAATTTACATTTGGCCGTCTCAATTTTACATACCGGACAAACGTATATAAATATATTGTAGTCAATTAACGCAGTTTTCTTCTTGAACCATGTCACGCCCTTGGCCGGAGCATATAGATACCATATGTTGCCTCCACGAGTTCCTGTCACTGGCCAGACTTTTTGCATCCTCCTATGTCATACTGGCATCCCGCAACTCCGCATAAACATCCTGAATACGGTGTTCAGCGACCTCTCAGGACGACAGAATCCGGTTGACTTGAAGAAGAGGCATGCCCGGTTGAGATGCGGTTTAGGTACTCTCAGCACATGGCCAAACTGAGTCCAACGTTCTCAATTCAATCTTCAATTTGATTTTTTTTTTAATTTAAAAAATGACTTGAATTAAAAAAAGAATATTCTTATATTTTGTTATATTCTTATCATTGTTTTATCTGAACCATTTAGACACCACGAGTCACTTCCATGACTCCCTTTATCACGCCAGTCTTTTTAAGTCGTCCCATATCATAGCAGCGTTTCGTAACTCCGCCTAATAAACCCTGTATATATACTATCAAACGACCTTACATGATTATAGAATCTAGTTAGCTACGGGCTTAGCTCACCACGTGGTCAAGCTAAGCCCAAAGTTACATCTTTACTTTGGACGTGATGAGAGGCTGCATGGTCCGTTCCATTATCACTTCATTTCGTATATAGTCATACTACCGCACTCTACATCACAATTTGCCGCACAGTAAACGGTGGTCTTGAAACTTGTTAATGTGCTATGATTCGTTACCATAGAGCAGCGCTGTCAATATGCAGGCGTTGAAAAGGCGGCATTTAGATTCAACAGAGTATAGCTGTGAGGCCTAGATATTTGGGAAAATGACTGGGGAATTTTTCTATTACATATTATTGATAAATTATTTCGATTTTTTCATTCATTTCGCTAAAGTCACAGCATATTAGTGTCTAGCAAGACATCGATTGCGGAGCACTCACTAATTTGCAGGATCGAATCATGAACAACATAGTTATAACTGGAAACTATGTTTGACCATTAAACACCCCAGTCAACATGATAATATCTGCTATTACGTATGCCATGTATTTATTATCACATTTTTTGCAATAGTTACGAGTATGTTATTTATTAAATTGACTTATGTCTCTAATTCATATAGTGTAGTGCTGATCCATGTACATATAATATAAATTTTAATTAACTACATAACTAGACGGTATCAATTTATTTTCAATTCATCAAACCATAGTGACTAGCTTTATTTTTTCCAATATCATCTTACAATAATTAAATAACGATATCACCTGTAACATCTGGTTCGGTAACAAGAAAGTGACATCACGTCTGCGTTTCAATAAAAACTGGTGCATACTTATTTTAATCGTAACAAACGGGAGAGAAATTTTATTTTATCATCTGCCTATGATCGAATAATTCAATTATTTTTTTATTAGCGAACGGTGACTCAATAAAAAAATAGATTGTTTTTAATGAATAGCGATTCTTTAAAATTTATAATATATTTTTTTATGAATTGAATTCGGCGAAACTATTTCACCGCATTACATACTATCGCATTTTTTGTACGCTACAATCGTCAGCGACAATTTTTTATTTGCTCTTATTGTGCATTAAGTAATGACGAAGTGGTCAGTTTTACATTGTCATTAAAAAAATGTTTTTTTAATATTGTCCGAGTCTATTAAAAAAAAAATTTAAATTACCGATAAATTTCGTACAAGATAATGGGGCGAAGAAGTGCTGGATTAACCGTTAAGTAAAGATAGCACGTGCTTAGGCATCACGGGAAAGTGGGGCACCACATAATTTTTTCAAAGCAGAATTTACCATTTAATATACCATATTCGGCGGAGTTACGGGACGCCGCCATGATGTGTGAGGACGCAAGAAGACTGGCTAGTAACAGAGACACATGCAGCCAACAGGTGGTGTCAATATGCTCAGGTTAGGGCCCAAAAAGGTTTGAAAAGAATAAGAAGAAATTTTGAACGATTTTACATCTAAAAAGACTTCACTGCTTAAACACTTAGGAACCGATAGCTCTAAAAAGACGAGATGGCTCTGAAGATTGCAAGCAGAATAAAAACGCTTTGTTCTTTGTCCTAATTCAGGTACAAAATCTTGGCAATGAATACTAAATTCCAGGCCTCCAATATAGAAATGAAACTTTTAGTTTTGTATGGATGTTAAACCTGGAGTTTGATGTATGAGGAAAGGTCATTTTGCCGAAGGAAATTTAGCCCATACATACTTAATGTCTTGCGGACGAGGAATTTTTTCCACACAATGTACTCGTACATCAAACAACACATTTATACAAAATAAATAGTTATCTTTGTATTTGAGTCGATGATTGTTAAAACATCCTATAAGAAACGAAACAAAAAAGGCACATTTTTCATTCATTATTGATAGACAACGGCTAGTCTAAAATAAGAAATCAAGTATTTTAAAATTTTAAGAAACTATAGACTGATAGAATAGAAACTAATAACCGATGATAAAATACTAAGCACTTATAAATTATATTGAAATGGGAATTTTTTTACTGATTTCCCACAACTTTTATGAATGGCACATTGGGTATTTTAACAATCATCAATTCATTTATTATTTCTTTTGTTCTCCGACGACATACTACCTTTTGAAAATAATTTATAATAGAATTCGTAAGCTATATAGACAGTTTACTGAAATGAAATTTGTAAATACAGTGTAACAATTTTGCCGTTGTTTTAACGTTAGTTTACCAATCGTTTAGCAAAGGAAACATTTCCTATTGCATCATATGCGGCCAGTATCGACCCGACTTGTATTTCTTACAGTAGGTTTTATTATGTTTTATTGCATTCATTTAGTACTTGCGAGCACTCAATCACACTTTGATTTAGTATTTCGTTTTATCAGCTCGATCTGTTTTTTTTTCTCCGCTTCCGGGCTATTTCTTTTTTCGCTTCTGTTACTGTGCAGAGTTCTGTTCTAATGATCGTATCATATGTTGCATTATTGTGCAGTTTATGGTCTGTTATTAACAGGCGATTTTTTACTCGGATCTCCTAAATTGAGGAAACCCTGAAAGGGGGTACATTCAAATGAAATAACTATTAACGTCTTATTGGAATTGAATAATAATAACTATTATTTGGCATATTAAAAACACATTAAAAAAACCATTAAACATAAAATTCAAACCCCATATCAATCGATTTTAATTAATTAGCCCAGTGAGTTTTTGTTATTACAAAGAATGAACGATTATTTGAAATATAAAACCAAGCCCACCGTCTTGTTACGAGTATTACATACATATATCTTCTTCCTTATGTCACTTATGATTTCAATATTGTTAACGGATGCATGTATATATGAGTATATTATACGTAAAAGATTGTTTTAGTATGAAATTGACGATGGTATAATACAACGATTCATGCTGGTCTATGATCGTCGGTACACTTTAATAAAACAGTTTCATCTAGTTTAAAAGTAATAATGTCCATTGTTTGCTTTTATTATAGTATTCAATTTGGTGAAAAATCTATTTTATTCTAATTTATATTTTTTTCATCCAACTATATAATTAGAGATAATATATGTGTTAAAAAAACATATCTCATGAAATAAATATGAATTACTACTTATATTTCCGATAATAATAAAAAAAAATATTAAAAGCGCAACTAACTGTCCACGTATCAGCTCCAAATAAAAAAACGTTTAAATATTTAACAGCTATCAAACTGAAATTTATAATCCACAGATTTCACTAACCTACAGTTACACTTTTCAATTAAGTATTTCATAATACAAAACCTAATAATCTTATTTAAGTTTTTAATATTTTTTTGTTCCCGGAAAAATTTCTTCAGTTTTTTTTATCCGTATTGTTTTATCTACTGCCATAGAAAATTGAGTATTAACTGAATTCATAATTAAGAATATTAAATAAATTTCTTAAAAAAATGCCAAAATGTTGAGTATGAATGACTAGACAGATATATATATATATATACAAAGAGACCTGGTGAGTGGTGGTGCAGTCGGCTATAGACATACTCGTAAATGGATAAAATTCGGGTGCATTGTCCCCACGCGCATAAGAACTGAAACAAAGTCAGAAGAATAAGAAATTTGTAAAGGAAACGAATGATTGAACTATATGCATTCGTGAATTAAAATATATTTTTAATTCACTTGCATCCATGTCTTTACTAAAATATAAACATGAAATGCGATGTTTATGATAACTTCAATACAAAGGTTCTAGATTTAAGTTTATCTAAACGTCTATAAAATACCGCCTCAATCACTTTCTCGAGTATTTCAATTTTTCGTAACGCTTCCATTTTTCAACACACCAAGTTAGTCCACCGCGACAAAAAATATTTCACTTCAAAAAATCACCTGTTTCGTCTTTATATAATATGTAAGTTTACAGTGCATCTGATTGACGAGTTAAAAGAAGCGTGTTCAAATCTCGTAGCTGTCAAAATTTTCTCAGCTTATGTGCATTTGAAACAACAACATGGATCAAATTCGTTTCTCTAATAAATAATTGTTAATTATTAACTGCATATAATATTAAGGTGATTATTACATTGTGATGGTCCATAATCTCTATTTCGGAGCTGATATGGTAAAAAAACCATATTACCACTGTTATTAAATATGTGAATATTTGGTATATATTTTTCTCTTATAGATCGCTGCGGGGTTAGTTTTGCAACACTTGTAGATTTTGGCAAACAATAAAACCAACCTACCTACCTACATTAACAAACTGAACAGATGTATGTGCAAGAATACGCCCGATTCTTTTTGAAACGTAGGAATGGTATGTAATAATTAACCTTATTTCGGCCTTTTACACATTTGCGGACGGCTAAGCTGCGGTTTGAATGTTGGCTGGAAGTTTTTTCTATCATAATGATTTACAGTTAATAAAAATTATTTTATTATAAGCCAGTTTTTTTATTTATGTACAAGCTATTATGTCGACTGCTCTAATTTTAATGCATTTTTCTTTAATTCTCTATCGCACTGACTGTTATAATATCCGATCATATTTTAATGTTTATTATTATATTTAATACCGCAACGCTGAATTATTATTGGAAAGTAAATTTTTAATATTGTTTATATAAAGTATAGTTATTGCCGATTATACACACACTACCAGGCTGCCCAGTTTTAAAACCTAGCAACTGACAATATTTTGAAAATTCGTTTTAGTGCATATTGTATATTACTTACTAGGTTATAAGGCTCATTTTACTGTCGATATTTTATATGAAATCAGTGTCTTTATAGATGAAATCATTTTTTTTAACCTAGCAAATACCAACACTTTCCTTGAAAACAACTTCATAACTTAATTAGTTTAGAAAAAACTATTAAAACTTTGTAACTTATACTTACTCACTAGGTAATAAAATTGATAAATGCACATGTGTTGATATTGTTTTTGTATTTCCGTTCACCGCAATTATTCTTGTATATTCTTGTCGATAATTTCCCTATCAATTTAGTCGTCCTGAACATTGTGTTGAAACAATTACTAGGTTTTGAAATTGGAGAGGCGCACTAGGATTAATCCAATGAATAAAATATAAAATAATCAAATTATTACCCAAAAAACTCTCAAAACAATCTTCACACTGTAGAGATCAATATGCTTAATTTCAAAGCGGATATGGTTAATATATACTCGTACCTATATATTTAATCAAGACCGGTTTCGTCTACTTACACTACTTCCAATCGTACATTTATATCAACATTTCAATGTAACGGATTTCTACCAAGGATTGCCAGTAGAGAAAATGAACTCTAACAACAATGCACAAATAAATATAAAAGATATCTACTTGGTAAAATAAAAATTCATGCCTCTTCTTCAAACCAACCGGATTCCGTTGTCCCGGGAGGCCGCTGAACACCATTTACAGGATGTATTAGGCGGATTTGTGGGACGCTAGCATGACATGGGAGGATGCAAGAGGAGTAGCCCAGGTGACAGGGATTCATGGAGGCAGTAGGTGGTGTCTATATGATTCGTGACATGGGAAAAGAAGAAACTAAAAAATATAAGAAATAATGTAATACACTGCTGAAAATTGTTAATGATAATTATAATTACAGTAATGAAAACAAGAGACAATTGAATTTAATAAGTAAAATATTATCAAATTTACCTTTTTAACACGTTTTCTGAAGTTGTTTTGTAAAAATATTGTTTTATATCAAACAAAAATGTAGGTAGAATTATCTACCACATGATTTTTCTTTCGTTTACAATAATTGCTAACGGACTTACCAGTAAAACGAATTTTCAAATCTTACGACACATTGTTTCACCAAAATGAAAAAATTTGGCATATTAAATCAAATAAATTCAAATCTCAAGCGAGACCAATAAATCAAGCTGTATATTTTAGAGGCGAATTCAAGATGGTATTTTATTGTATTCACGGGAAGTACAATTAGATGAATCTTAATTCACTATTAGGATCAAACGAAAACGAAAGAATTAAAAATAAGTACGCTCATTGTTTCGAACAATGAGGTAATATTTCTTCGCAGATTTTGGCAATTAGTAATTGCACAATACAAAATTATTTCGGCTTTTAGAGTATTTCAATGTCCAGTGTTGGTACGCAACGCCGACCTTCAATCAATGAGAAGAACGCTCAGAGATGATGTCATAAACTATATCTCTTTCAATTGATATAATTTACATATTAACCTCTCCCGGAGTGCGTTTTTAAAATTACGGTTGCACAATTGGGCGAAAGCTTTTTTCATCAATCTAGCTTTAAGTTTTGAATTTTATTAAATGTATGCAATACTACTGTTGTATAATATTTATTTGATTCATAAATAATAAGTCATACTCACAGTTATACTCAATAAAAACCAAATGCCGCTTTTTCAACGCTTACATACTGACAGTGCTGCTCTATGGCTTTAAGTCGTGTCACCTAACGAAGTCTCCAAACAACCGTTTACTGAGCTTCAAAAATATATGCTTGCGGCGAATTTTGGGAGTGCGGTGGTATGACTATACGTGAAACGACATGATAAGGGAACGGACTATGCAGCCCCTCATCACATCTAAAGCGAATATGAGGCGCTAGACTTGGCTTGGTCATGAGCTAAGAAGGCCTGAATCGCATCTCAACCGGGCATGC